>MIQA02006144.1:0-26921 GCA_001887855.2 Sclerospora graminicola
ATGTAAGTACATGCCACTGCGACATTAGCCATGCGGTGGTGAATGCATTTTTTTGTCATTCACAATTACCAACGTGCATCTGTTGCTCTTTTATGGATGTGTACGGAAATATCCGCCCAAATTTTTCAACGACAAAAACGTCCGCCCTCGTAATGATTGACTGACCGATATCCTCAAGTACTGCTAATAGAATTTAAACTGGGAGCGTAGGGCGACAAACGGAGCAACAGTTTCTAATGCCTTGTGTTTCGAGACTACATGTACAGACCCTAAAGCTTGATCCAAATGGTTCATTAGGCTATTCAATTAGAAGGGAGGTGTGTGGAACCAAGTACCGGTAAAGGAAATAAAAGCAATAAATCAGTACATGTACAGTTCGTAGAGCTGAGTGTGTGAAGCACCGGATGTGCTAAAAGCGTTAATTGTGACCATCTTGTAAGCTATTACATGGTACACGTATAGGTTGGCCATTCAATCGCGATGCTGCACGGGTCCAAGCGCCAATACGCTACATAATCGAGCGATGATCAGGAACTTTTCCCGATCCCATTTTTATCTTCTCTATCCACACGCATGTCATATGCTTTAACAAAAAGCGTACGTCGTGGCGTTGTCAGACCAACCACAACGGAGCAGTACGACATTCTCCTATTCGCATCGTGCAAGCCAGACAACACTCGTACTACTTCCTTCCTACCGCTCCAATGAACAAGTTTAGACTTCTTCACATGATGGCAGTTGTCGTTGTTGTAAGCCATACTCTTCAGTCGGGAACCCGTGCTGATGAAATGTCCAATTTGGCTGCGACAAATTTCGGCCAAAGTATCCATTCACGCGTCGAGAGCGGACGGATGCTTCGCATTAACGATCAACCGTCTGACGCTGCTGATGAAGAGAGAGGGATTTTGGGTAAAGTCTCGGCATTCATACCCTTAAGATTCACGGTCCCAAAAACTCCAAAAGTCCCAAAACTATCAAAGTTTGATAAGAAGGATGTGAAATTACTGGAAAAGACTCTCGCCGAAACCAACACGCACAAAGGTATAATTACGAAAACATTCAATCCAGAAGATAAGAATCAGCAGCTTCAATTTTTAATTGACTTCAAGGACGTCGAGCCTTCCAAGCTCAAGCTTTATCTCAAAAAACACCAGGTCCAGGGAATGGATGACTTGGCAACGCGCCAGGAAGAATTCCACACGGCAGTGAGCGCCATCGAACTTGTAGCCAAAGTTTATGACGGACCGTTTGAACTGGGGGTTTTACTGGAAGGTTTGACGGGTAATGTCAAAGTCCAGTCGCTCAAAGATATTGCTGCAGTTAACAACATTCCTGAAGCAAATCGAATTTTCCTGGGAAGATTCGTTATCAACGACGAAGCTGTGGGCATGTATGAAAAAATACTGGAGAAGATGGCTAGAAAAGCAAAGGCTGACGTCTTCGCTGACGCCTTCGCTTCACAACGCGCTATTTGATCACCGTCAGCAAAGTTTGGCATGTAGCTAGCTTGTCTTAGCAGTGTAGGATGGATATGATAATACAAGCAACAAACGCATCGGAGAGTCCACGTAAAGGTTGGTAGAGCGTCTAGACTGGATCAACGAGAGCTTGTCCGTCTGTTGCTTTATTGACAGCAATACTACAAACGATCTTGTTGCTGCTTTCTCTGTTTCGTAGTTGCCAGCCTTGCACTTTACTGTCACAAACGCTCGCAAAGACCGATTGTTTCTATACGCCAAAGAAGAAATCTCCTGCGCCTTCGAAGTTCGCTATTGGACGCGGTGCTTGGGTGTCCATACACGTAAAGCCTCCGACTCGATTCGTCAGCGCACTTGGAGATTGTTATGCTCCGATGGCGACGCTATCGCAGGTTCTGCCTTCGTCTCCTCTTCTGCTAGTTTTAATACATACTTTCGCGTATACAGCCCTACTATTCCTAGTAATACTAACGCGCTCATTGTCCCCACAAGCAGCAACACCATTTCCGTGCTATGTCTTGATGCTGTTGGATTAGCAAGTAACAACGCAACGTTCTCGACGGCATGACCAGAGTAGACCCAGATGGCCGAGAATGGGAGACCCGTGAGCAATGCCGCTGCAAAATACACGGAAAATGTGACGTCGAGCACGCTCAGGCCATAGTTTTTGATTGCAATAGGAAAGAAAGCGACGCGCGTAAGAAAAACCACAAGCACTTGCCGCTTTTGCAGTAAACTTTGGAAGCCCTGGAGCGCTGGATGCCCTCTCGCCATATACGCACGCACGTGTTGTCTGCAAAGATACCTGCCAATGACGTACGAGAGCACCGAGCCAAGGAGTTTGCCCGTAGTGGCCAAGACTAGACCAAGCCAAAAGTCGAAAATGTAACCAGCCAGCAGCTCAAACGCCGTGGACGGAAAGCACAGAACCACGAAGGACGTGAAAGTACACACGTACAAGGCAGCACCCAATGCCTCGTGCGTTTGTAGCCAGCGTACAACGACGTCGAAGTCGTCGGTGTGGACAAAGCGGAAGAGAAAAAGACTTGCGGTAACGCCGATGGCGGCAAGAAGTAGCACGATTAGTATGCGCTTGATGGGAAAAGATGATGATAAAGAGAGCGAAGGTGAAGGAAATGGGCCGATGGGTTGCTGATCCGTAGCCTCCGACCTCACAGGCGCGTACATGAAGCCTATTGATGTGCTGGAATTAGGAGGCTTAATTATAAGGGTCTGGTAACATCACCGTTTTCATTCAATAAATACCGGTACCCACTGCTTTGAAGTTCTGTACCGGTATACTGAAAAAGAGAATACCCGAGTGGTACGCTACTCACTTCGGGACCGGGAGGGATCCCGGGACTAGTGATGTCAAGGTTATGGTTACCACTACCTCAACCTGAAGGCTCAGTTTAAGGTTGGATCAGGTTAAAAGAGACGGTAAGCCTAAACCAACCTGAATGAGAAACAACTGTTGTAAAATCCACCACTGCAATAGTGATAATCCACGTAAGGAACGATAGAAAACGTAAACAGAAGTGAGAACCTGTTAGGATTTGTAATTCCAGTCTCCAAACTTAAGCGTGATAAATTCAAAAATAAAACTCCACGTAAATCTGTTAGTGTCCACTGGTGTTCAATCGATGTTCAATAATTTGAAGTGTAGTTATTCCACGCCCGGTCGTCGGCTGGTACGACGGTGCTGACTTCTTGCCTAGTTGCGTCGATGTGTTGTAAAAAGTAAAAGTGATATATTATGTTATATTAAAAGTTGACACATCAGAGCCCGTTCCGGACCGGCAGTACCGAAACAGAGCCCGTTCCGGACTAGAAAACTTCTAACCTAGACAACTCTGCTAATATGCATCTTGACAGTTTGATTGATGTCCATAAAACGACACAAATTCCAACACTCCTTCCGATACCGTCAACGCTGCATGTTTCGTATAGTTCCAAATGTAGTGTTCATGCAATTATATGTAATCGAAGTAATTTACGATTCATTTTGTCACTTTATTTCAGACCAAAATGTCCTCGTAACTCATCAATTCTGGGTGCAGCCAAATTCTTGGTTAGTAAATCTGCAACCATATCCACTGTACCCACATGTACGGATGCAGTCAACCCTTTTGCACGTAATCTTTTAGAAATTTGAGTTTAACATCCACATGTTTCGTGCTTGGCGCACTCGCTTCACTTTGTAACTGCTTGATTGCTGCCATATTGTTGATTTTCAACACGATCGGTGTCTTTGCACTCACACCGATCTCCTCGAAACGTTCACGGATGCCCAACGCCTCTTTACCACAAGCTGCTGCCACAACAAATTCAGCTTCCGCCGTAGATAGTGCAACCGTTCCTTGTTTTTTGCACTTCCAGCCGGCAACTATTCCATTTACGAAAATCAAACTTGAACTCACACTTTTTTGTCTGCTTTATTGGTAGCGAAATCAGCATCACTGTATCCAACAATTAGCAAAGGTAAATGCTTTCCATCATCGTGATTAAGGTGTACTTTCAAACTTTTAGTGTCTTCAAGTACGGTGCTACTCTTTCACCGCAAACGAGATATCGGGTCTCGTGCACCTTGAGATCCAGAGTAGACTACCCACCAATGATTGGAGTTTCTTTATGCACGGTAAACTCCTGTTTGCCTTTCTGGCAGAGTTCATCTAGACTGGCGTCCATGTCCACCTCTGCAATTGGTGTTCGGACTGCGTTTGCATCTCGCAGCCCATGCTTGTCGAGCATTTCTTCGATTGTCAGTTCTTGATCGACAGTGTATCCATTTCCCGAGTCTCCTTTGACTCGCATACCCAAATATTTCTCCACATTTCCGAGATTTTTCTATTCCAATACTTCCCTTTCAAAACTTGTCAACCAACGCCTCACACGTTGCCGTAACCAACAAATCATCAACGTTCACCCCTAGTAGGGTCTTGTCTTCTCCACGAATGCGTATGAAAACACATGTGTCCGTCATACACTGTACGAAACCCATTTCGACCATAGTTTCACGTAAATACTCATACTAAAGTCTTCTTGCCTGCTTAAGTCCATATAAGGTTTTCTCCAGTTTCAGTAACAAATCTCGCTTTGGGTCCACTCCAAACGTTTTTAAATTTTCTTCTGATATGTGCATTCCCTGTGGAATCTGCAGGTGTATATCATAACCAGTTTCTGCGCCCGCTTTCGGGTATGCACTAGGCACATCGCCATGTCGAGCGGGCACGTTCCAAACAAGCGACATAACTAGAATAGCTTTCATGTTATTCAATTCCATAACTGTTTGAAAAAGTTACAAAATAATCTTCGCCGAGAACCTGCTGATCACCACGTGCAACCAACCTTGCTTTGTAACATTCCACTGTTCCATCCGACTTCAATTTGGTCTTATATAGACCCACTTCGTCGGTAATGGTTTCTTCTCTTCCACTCGTTTTATTAACTTTCTGGTCCCCAGCTCATGCAGGGTACGTAATTCAACTAGCTCATCCTCCGTCAATTCATCAGACTGGCTGGATTCGTGTGCTTCCCGAAAGGTTTTGGGGTCGGGAAGCGCTGCGAGCTTAATATCGGCTCCATTCTCTACACCGGTTACCGCGAACGCAAACAACATGTTTCCCCCATCCTCAGAGACACCATTCACGCTTTCATTTATTTCTTGAGTCTTTTTTGGGTTCAAAACACCTCCCAAATCTCCTTCCACAGCCGTGTTTCTTCTGCTTTGCAGCCTTGAATTTTTTCTTCTTCTTTTCCTCATTGGCAGCAGCTGCTTTCAATGTCTTCTTGACGATCCTTCCCGACTTTTGCGTGCGTGTACCTGACTTGTTTTTCTCGGCGTCTCGTGAAGATGTATTTTTTCGGCCTCCGGCACTCGAGGCACGTTTCGAATTGTTTCTGTTGGTTGCTTCCACTTAATCCTCGTGGTTTTTCTTTGTCATCATTCACCTCAGCTTGGAGTTTTCTCGCAACCACGTCATTCGACCTCTGATAGTGTCTCAATGTTTATTACATGTCGGGTGGTTATCCTTTAACAAAAGAACCTTGTAGCCCTTCGTCTGGTCATTCTTGCCAAGTATCAATGCCCTTTCGTCATCTTTCCCGAGCGATTTGGTTTTTTAATCCCTTCAAACCATACAGGGGGGTCCGAAAACCACAATGTCATCTACATCCACTTGCGTTTTCGTAAGCATCTGGATCGGTGACGCTTCCTTTGGGTTCGCCCTTGTCGGACTGCGGTTGAGTATGTATGTTGCATACTCAGCCGCTTCCGTCTAATACATCAACGGTATTCCTGAGCCGAAGATCATGCACCGAACCATATTAAAAATAGTTTGGTTCCTCCGCTCCGCTTTACCGTTGGAGGATGGGGTTCCTGCTTCAGTGATCTGATTGCGAACTCCCGTCCTCTTGCAAAGGAGTTCCACGTTCTTGAGCTCTCCATCTCCATCGGTACGCAAAACGTGAATTCCGCAACTAAATTTCGCTCCCAAACAACACAAGGAAATGCTCGAGCATCTTTGCCGCCCTATCTTTCGTGGGAGCGGTGAACACACGCACGTAGTTCGAAAAATGTTCTATGAAAACCACCAAAAACGATCCCCACGTCTGTCGCGTGAAGTTATCGGACCCTTTAGCTCACTGCATATAATTCCACCAATGCGATCAATCGGTGCGTTTTGGCCGAAATCACGATTGGACTGTCTCGTCGGCGAACTTTTCCCCTTGGCGCAAGTCCAACAATTTGGCCGTTTGTGATCGGTCAATATGATCCCTGACCTGGGATCCTTTGCCATACGTTGAATTTGTGTCGTATACGAGATGTCCTAGGCGCGCGTGCAAGTGGTACAGACCTCCCTCCTGTGCAACATCTTTCACTTGCACATTCATCACCATGTCACGAATCTGGGAACGTAAATTATCCGATTATTCAGCGTACAATTTTTCCACAAAAATCGACCCATAGAGCTCGAGACTAAAACGTGACTTGTTACCAATTTTAATCTCCATCTCTTCGCTATTGTCAGTGATGTAACATCCTTTCTTCTTTAGGCACCCCAGCGATATCAGATTTTTCGCTAATTTGGGGGCGTAGTAGACTTCAGTTAGGACAATGGTTGTACTTGGCTGCTCAATGCTTTTGAAGGTTACTTTGCCAACCTGCGTAACATCCAACATTCCACCGTCCAGCAAAACTAAAGTCGTCACTTCCATCGCATCTCTTTGGATCCTCGAGCAGATTGGGTCTCCAATTAGGTTCCGATTTGCACCACTGTCAAGGATCCACAACTTTTCATTTGTCTCTTCCTTTTTCTCAGTTACTTCCTGATGTTCATCCACTGTGGCAAGCACGAACTGACGCTCAGAGGTTGAATCACCTTGACGTCCCTTCTTGCTTGCCTTTCGGGGATTGTATGTCTTTGTCGGTTGTGGGCAATTCCTGCGAATATGGCCCTCTGCCCCACAACCAGCAAAGTCTTCCATTTTCCGTTTCATCCACTGGGTTGCCATCATTCTTCGAGACTTTCTGTGCTTACGCTCGTCATCCTCGAGTTCCTGTGCCCATGTCACTAACTCTTGAGCATGTTGCACGTAGTCTTGCCTCATGGGATTGTACCTCACAATGAGTTGGACTTTCAAACTTGGTGCAGCAAATTTTACAGTATTTTCAACAATCAATTTGCCGGACAATTCTCTCTAGCGTGCCAAAGCCACCAAGTATAGAACATACTCGGTTCAAGATCGTCTTGGATCCTTTCGTCCGCAAACATGGCTGAGGCTTGGTGGCGCGAAATGTTCACTTTGAACGCGTTGTTCATCTGTTCCAGCACCGTGAACAACGATGGAGAAACTGCCCAACAAGCTCCAATATTCGTCTGGAAATATCTCATAGCCATCCCGTTTAGATGCTCTCCCAGCTTGTTGACTTTAAGCCGCTCATACCATTGAAAACCTGACGTCAATTGCGCCACCACCAAAGCCTCTAGGAACAGGTAAGCCCACTGCTGAAAACCTGCTCGTTGACCCTTGTAGATTTGCACACCACTGAAATTATGGATGGTGAGCTTCATTAGCTTCACACCAAACGGCACGCCAACTTGTGGTACATTTTATTTTCCATCAGACGCTCCACCCGCTTGTGCCGGGATCACGGGGATACCTGCTTGCCCCATCAAGAAATTTTTGGACACACCTTTGACCGATGCCCTCTTCACGGCTTAGGTCTTCCAATGTCATTCGGCCACCGAAAGGGCGTGGTTTCTTAGGCTTTCTCTAAAGCCACTGGACGAATGCGACAGACTCAGCTCTTTTTTTTTCGCACAAGCCCGCTCGTTTTACATTCTTTCGAGCCTTTTGTCAAACTTACGCATAAACTCCATCATGCCGTTCATGGCTTCTGCCATGCGGTCTTTGTCTTCGCTTGCCATAATCGCAGTAAAATATGCTTGAGAACCAATCTTTCAAAATAAGCGAAATCCCGAGAACAATACCTCCTGGTCAGGGGGCTATCATTCACTAACTCCTTTTAACTTAAAGCAGTACTTCCTCCGTCCGAAAATATAAGAACGTCGCCTGTTTATCGGATGTCCGGAAATATAAGCAATAAGTTCGATTATTTTTATTCGATCTACACAGACGAACTTAGAAAATGTTGACATCAAGACAGCCTCAGTAGGTTGAACAGGCACATGAACCTTCTGGCTTGTCTCACCATTGGCAGTGCGGTGGTTGAGTGTGCGGCTGAGACATCGCAGTCCACTCAAGGCAACATTAGATGAAACATCCACTGGGTGGTGCGGGATGTTAGCCCTGCGGATGAAAGTCGGGCCCTTTTGGAAACTATATGACACTACTGAAGCTCAATGTGGTTCGATTATCGGCTAATCAAGTGCGTATTCGCATCACTGACCCTGCCTTTCCACGTTATGAAGTACCAGAAATGCCTGTGAGACGTCAAGAAAAAATCGCTGATGAAGAGGAGGAGGATTATCAGGTTCATTTTACGCCGTGGTTGTTTGGTGTTGCGGTCACACGTCGTTACTCTGGCGAAGTGTTGTTTAACTCAATGCCACCAGTCGAGAAAGAGAAAGATGATTTTTTAGTGACTTGGCATTTGAAAACCAGTTTCTTGAGCTATCGACACAATTAACAAGCCCTGACGATGATGTTCCTATTCTGTATGAACTGGGAGAACGACTCGGACCAGCGCGTCTACGTGCCGATGATAGCATCGAACACTTCCGCTCCTGTGCATACTTGTAGTGGGGGTGATAATTTGTACGGCGTTCTTCCATTTGTGTTGCTGCTAGAGAAAGGCGGAACAGGAAATGTCAATCGTATATTTATATTGTCCTCCAATGCGATGGAAGTCGTAGCATGTCGCGATGCTTTAACGTGCCGACTCAGGGATGGCCTTCTTGAAAAGTTTGTTTTTTTCGTTCCAAGTCCCCAGAAGATAGTCGATCAATATACGGAGATCTTTGGTCGTCCAGATGTGCCACCTCACTAGGCCTTGGGCTATCATGTGGGCTAGCGCGGGGAAAATTCCGTTAATGATGCGATGAAAGTTGTTACGCAGCTTCGTACGGCAGGTATTCCCATGGATGCATACTGGCAAGATTTCAAACTAATGATCGACAAAAAACGTGAGCTGTTAAATTAAGGTTTTGCATCGAGAGATGCATGCGTTTGTCGACAACTTGCACTTTAACAACCGGTATTTTGTGCGTGCAAGATCCGGCTATTATGCTGACGAGTTCGTCATTGTCTAAAGAATTTGGTGACGATGTGGTGAGTTACAATGCTGGGGAAAATGCCAAGCATATGGCACAGATGCTTCATACTATTGCAAGGGACATTACCAAGGATGCTGCATCAATCGATCACGATAAGCACGATGACGATACTGGAAGTAAACGCGTCCCTTATTAAGTTGCGTCCAAGTGCACAGTCATTTGATGATCTCGATCAAGCATGAAATTGACTGCTTCTCCCGTTAGTGGGACGGGTGACAAGAGCAAAAATGACGACCGAAGCAGCCTTAAGCTCGACCCGAACAACGAATACCGACTCAAAGGCATTCTCGTCCACTCTGGTGTCGCGCAAGGGGGGCACTTTTTTTCCTTCATTTACGACCATGTGTCTGAAAAGTGGTTCAAGTATGACGACGAAGATGTGACGCCATTTGATTCGGCTAACATTGAAGCAGAGTGTTTAGGCGGAGTCCAGCGACGTTCATTGCATGGTTTCAATAATGCCATGGAGTTGGAAGTCTTTACAGTGCATTGATGTTGTTTTATGAAAAGGTCATCCCCGTTGACGCTGCAGTATCCGATGCAAAGACCGAAGGAGTCGCCACAACTTCGTCGGACGTTGTGGTGGCTGCTCCGGATGAAGAACATTGCGAGTTTGAAGCCGAAATTTGGAAATCGAACGAGATTTTCTTGAAAAACTCGGATCTATTTGATCTGGAATTCCACGAGTTTCTGCGCGAGATGGTGCAGTCACAGTATCTACAAGACGCATCAAACGCAGCGGTGAAAGACGACATCTTATTGGCCTTACCGCCTTCATCCCAGTCAAACGAGGTGCCTCCAGCTGCACCCGTAGCAGTAGTTGTTCTAGCGACCGGAGGGGACGATAATATTCAAAGTACTCTGACTGAAATTGGCATTGAGTTTGTGCTGAGTTTGTTGCTGCATTTGCGGGAAAAGCACGGAATTGCGCGATGGATTACGGTGCTGGCATTCAAGTTTACACGGTCGAAAAACATCTGCGTCAACGTTTTACTGCGTTAACGACATCGAAACGCATTTTGTGGTTGCGTAGGCTGCTGTTCGAGTGCCCTGATTCGATCGCGCGCCAGTCGTTTTTGCACCTTGTCTTACGGCTTATGAAGCGCACAAGAAGGAAGACCAAACTGTGTTGGATGGGTCGAGTGCCGACGAAGCAGCAGCAGCGGATACGAAAGTTCTTCTAGTGCTCGTCGAGGCGATTGCGATGTTCTTGGATCAAACGTCGATCATGCAGCAGTCGCATTTGGAGGAATGTTTTATGCTGTTACGAAACTGTGCTGAAATCATCGCCTCGGCACGTATTCAGCTGCAACAAGTGGAGATAACTGCATGTTTGATTAACTTTTTCCTGTGCGATCGGGGCCCGAGTGCATTGAAAGATGCGTTTCCCTCGTCGACGTTGCAATCCACAGCTTCACAGTATGCGTCGCCGGACTACCAATATCTGCTCGAGTGGGTGATCGCGATCTTAGGTTTACCCTAACGTACGACGGAGCCTCTGCTTGCTGAGAGTAGTACGCAATTTCTCCATCGTACGGTATTATATGAGAAAGCTGAGCGTGCGTTGACGAAAATATTCGAGAAATTTCAGAAACCAGGAGGCTCAGAAAGGAAAAATCGAATCCAAGTCTGGGTCTTGAAGAGTTGAAACAATACTTTTCCATGTCGCTAAGTAGTGCTGTCAATAGTCCGGCAGTCGAGCAACATGCGCGCGAGATGTTGGCGAAATACGGCATCCCGAACGATGACGGGATGAAAGACGACGGGGAAGCTACTGCTGCACGTGTGGAGCTGGATGGATTTATACTGTATTATACGGACATGGCGGCATCTTCGACCAAGTCAGTGCTGCAGGATCTTCGATGGTTCGGTTTTAGTGAAGCCATGCAACGTCATACGTTGTCGAGCAAGGATTTACCCACAGGAGCTCAAATTCTTGAGAGATTGAGTGCGCTTAGTCGTGGAGCGTTGCTCAATGATGTCTTCTTTGACTCTGCTCTTGAAGAAGAGGCCGAGACGACGTCAGAGCTGCTGGTACGGCTGAGTCTAGGAGATCAAGAGACATCGCGGCGTCTCCGGCGTGCGCTTCTTCATTGTGTTCAGAGCACAGAACTGGATGGAAAGGGCAACCGGTCGCCGATGCGTGTGCATTAACAATTCAACGTGTGCTGAGCTATCAATGTGACTATCAAACGGAACTTGTGGAAGTGGCGCTCGCTCATAGCGACTATGGCTTGCTTACGTCTCCACGAAGTCGAGAAAAACTGCGTTCCCGGTATGCGAATACCACGCACGTTCCATTGTTGGTGTACCGGCAGCTGGTGTTGCTGCTTGAGCTGCGTGCCCGTGTACTTGCTGTGAGTTCATGGCTAAGTGAACATCGGAAGGAATGGGAATGGCTTAACGAATGGCTTTGTCTCGAATCGCTTCAACCAAGCTTTGGTGGACGGTTATCCTTGTTGCGACGCGAGCCATCAAAACAGGAAAATGCTCTGGCGTTTGGGGGAGGCCTTAAAAATTCTATACGAGCAAGAAGAACGACGATATGTGGTCGAAGGTGCTGGGTATATTATCGTGGCGTTGCTCATATGGCTAGACTGGTAGATATGATGCCAGAGTACTGTGGAAAAATGAGACAACGTTCGATTATTTCTATTCGCCAGATGAGCTTAGAAACTCACATGCTTTGTTGTACACCCGATAGCTGCAGGGCAAAGAGCTGTGGAGTAACCCGTTCATCTCAACCAGCTGCGGCTTGTGCAAATGCGGAATGATGTACCTGTTGGAGCCGTCGGCATTCATACTCGCCTCGAAGACGGATTAAAGCGTCACAAAAACGCGATCGATCGCGTGATACGACAGCTCTTTGAACGCGGCATCAACGTTGTCGACCAGTTCTCCAATCGTCCTAGACCGCTTTTTGAGCTAAAGTGAGTGAAGAGAGGCGAAAAATCCCAAATCAAGAACATTGTAGTGGGGAGAGTTCGGTGAATGGTGATATCCCAGTTGTCCAACGAACACGCGGCGCGAACCTCTGAATCGGTCTCGACCACGTGAGGTTTTGCATTGTCGTGTTGTAGGATCACTTGTTTTCCAGATGGCCAAACCTTTTTGATGCGAGGAATGACCATCCGGCAGATCGCTTGGCGATACACGTCGCGATCAACTGTGTAGCTTTTCAGCTCATACGTGCCAGCCGCCCTGTTCTGCTTGAACGCTCGGCAGGTTCATAGACAACGAAGGGTCACAACCCAATTTTCCCGTCCCACAGACGATGAGTTTTGGCGTTCCAACGAGGACGGGCAATAGCAACGAGAAACATGACCTTGATGATGAAATTCTTGTTCTTGACGGCTAAGTAGGGCTCTTTTCCATGCTCCCCTAGGTAAAAGAGTTGCTTGTTCTTCATTATATAGAACCATTTTTCATCGATATGTACGTACTCGAACATTGCGCTGAACAATAGTCTGGTTCAGGGTCCGGGCACGACAAAACGAAGCGCAAAACGGACACGCGCCACACGCTGATCGTTGGTAAGAACCGGCTTCGCCGTTGCTGTATGACAGCGAAACTCGCCGGCCTTGAACTAGTCATGAAGAGTCGATTTTGGTATACCGAGGGAACTCGCTAATGTCCGAATATCCGTTCGCTCTTCAAGCGGGATAAGTTCGATAGCATGGTTGAGTTCGCAGCGGAACTCGTCCGTCAGACGCGACGTGCGACCGCTTCTACCCTTCCTTCCACTATCGTAGTTAATAGCTCGTCCCGCCTTGATGTCGGCAACTGCGCGCTGCCATACTCGTGTGATTTGTGCGTCACAGCACTTGTGTTGAAGGGCACACTCTCGTATAGCACCGATTGGCGACTCTAGCTCGATGGAGACGCTCAGAAGAAAAGAGACAACCTCTCCGCGCTCCGTCGGAGTAAAATTCTTACGTTGTTTACGAGTCGTCAGGACCATAGAGGCTATTTTATGGTTTTGGCGAAAAGAAAAGTAGTGCAGGCGTCGGGTATTAAATTTTCGACCGCGTGTATCTTCACGTCTAGAAATTAAAAAAGAGTGGGATAAGCACCATCAGAACGACCAGAAACACGTGAGTGTTTTCATCCAATCAGATATGGAATCCGACAAGAATTGTTCCTAATCGAGACTTTTTCATTCCAACCTTCATATATTCTCGGACGGAGGAAGTACACAACACGAACTTAAGAGACCCGTCAAATTTGGGCTCCTAACCTGTTGTAAAATCCACGTTAATTCCACTGCAAAAGTGATAATCCACGTAAGGAACGATAGAAAACGTAAACGGAAGTGAGAACCTCTTAGGATTCGTAATTCGAGTCTCCAAACGTAAGCGTGATAAATTCAAAAATAAAACTCCACGTAAACCTGTTAATGTCCGCTGGTGTTCAATCAATGTTCAATCACTTGAAGTGTAGTTATTTCGCGCCGGTCGTCGATTAGTACGACGGTGCTGACTTGTTGCCTAGTTGCGTCGATGTGTTGTAAAAAGTAAAAGTGATATTATGTTATATTAAAAGTTGACACATCAGAGCCCGTTTCGGACCGGTAGTACCGAGACCGAGCCCGTTCCGGACTAGAACACTTCTAACCTATACAACTCTGCGAATATGCATCTTGACGGTCTCATACAAATTTGATTCATGTCCATAGTTCATCGAAACGACACAAATTCCAACATCAACATATTACCGGTTTCCAGTCTTGAAAATCTGCTCAATCAATGAACTATTCGAGCCGGTATTTCGAGCAAATCGTCCAATTGAATCTCGAAGTAAAAGGTTGGCTCAGGTAGACGAAATCGATAACCTGACGCAACCTTATCCTGAAGGGTAATGCTATTCAGGCTCCGTAGGAAAATAACCTTAGCCTTGCCACCTCTATCCGGAACGAATCATCTTGGTTGGAAGTGAGACACATTTAACCAGTATAAAATACTCGAACCATCTTCCGCTACATCCAGTTAAGGAGTTCGAATTTTGTTATCTAGCCCTCAACCGAGTCAGGTTGAGTGATCCGAACTACAAAAAAATGAGCGAAGACAAATAAGTGTGCATGCGGGTACCGGATCCAGGGTCTGGTCCGCCCATAGTGGACACAACAGTTGATCAACCTCGGTTATGCGACGAGTCGAATCTCCCTGGGCCTGCGCATGAGAGGCGGTCGGCACGGCGACACGCGACTCGGAAGTCCCTGCTTCCGCGTCAATAAATGGTCACTCCCTCGAATCCGAATCGGTAGTACCGGTTAAATCTAGAACACGACATACAGAGTGGAACTGAGCCCGATTTGATATAAATGATTATGATTCTAAATCAGCTATCAGTACCATTACTCTACAGATGAATCATCTATAAGTAACACCACTCCGGATGAATCATCACGTAAAAATACCAATTCGGCTGAGGATTAGGCGGCAGCGTTAGTAACTGCTTTGGGGAAAGCTACCCAACCAGAACCCCAACTGCAAACATGGCTAGACACCATGCAAGAGTTACTTTCAAAGATTTACATTAACGCAAAAGGGCCGGTGTCACGGTTATCGCCTAGTGGCTTACGATTACCAAAAAAGGGGAATGTGAAAGGCTGCCTGATATATTTGATCTTATAGTAGTCACCAAGAAAAAGGATTGGAAGGAGTGGAAACAGCGTATTATCGGAGCATATATCAGTATACAACGATCAAACCAAACCTTTGAAAATATATTGTGGAAGATGTTAGGCCAAGAAGCAGTCCAGTTTGCCGGTCGAAAGTCGCTGGTTCCGGAAAGACGTCAGAGACGCCGGCCATTGCTTCAAAACCTTTCCTCTTTTGAAAAGTAATTTACGATAGCGTGGAACTGAAGTAGTTACGAAAGTCTGTGAACAAGAATATGGAAAACTCGTCCCTACCCATCCACGCGAAGGTACTGATCAAGAGTGGAAATAGGTACAAGGCTTAGTCGAAGGTACCATACTAGCGAAACAACTACCGCAATTTGTTGAAAGGATTATATCTCTTGAAGAGCAAATTCGTCTAGTTCAAACTACTCGGGCCCAAGTCGAAGGATGTTTGGTCTTGAGTTGAAAGGGGGAAGTCCTATTAAGAAAGCTTTCCTAAGTACTCGTAGTATTCAAGAGAGTATTGCAACTGCAGCGACGACAAGATCTACTGGCTCTACAGAGCTTTGGTCAATGGTTGCACAAGTTAAGACCATAAGTTACAACGTCATGAACCACTCCTTATACTTTTCACATCGGAAATTGCAGAAAAATATGAAAGGGTCACTGTAGATATGAACATTCTATATATATTTTACATGAGCGTCGGAACAAATATGTGGAATCAGCTTGGAAAAACCAATTGGATATGGATGGAGAAAGTTACGTCCAACAAGGATACTATTCATGTGTCTTAAAGAATATTACCCGAGCTACCAATTTAGTACATCTTTATATCATGCTTAAATCTTTGCTGACCATTCCATTTCAGTTGGAGGATCTGGATATGGGCGGGCCATATTTTGAAACGTCAACGTCCTGGGAACTGACGATGGAGGCATCAGCATGTCCGGAAGTTATGACCGGTATTCATAGGGTATACTGGCGGCAGACTATGATTATTATGGAACAATCATCAGTGAAAGGTTGGAGACAGTGCCTTCGCTGTGGCGAACTAGGTCATCCGATGAAAAGTGTTTTATTCAGGAGTTACTCAAAATCGGGTGTATTGTAGTCAAAGATGATGACTCACAAAAGGTACCGTTTCCGGACTCTACTTTCTGGAGCATGCAAGAGTTACGGGACCAAGTTAACTGGCTAAAAAAGGCCATCGAAGTTGAACAACAGGCAAAGGATAAATCTGTGGAGCCTTTAACAGATGTACCGGCGGAAGATACACTTGATCCCGTTTGTTCGACATCACCCAAGTTGACCGAGTTACAGCTGTAGAACAACCAGCGGAATCCTTATGTGAATGGTTCACAGTAAAAAATAATAATTTGCGACTGGAGAAAGAAGTCATCCCTGAGACCAAGTCAACAAACACCACTATTGACCCAACTCTTTCACCGACAGGCCCCCACCAGATTCGGTAGAAGGAGCTGTTCCGGCAACTTCACCAGTATCACAAAAGGAGGTCAATCCTCCAGAACACCAAGATTCGAAAAAGAATTCAAAGCCGTCGCCGAAACAGCAACCACAAGGTCCAGCTCACCAATCTATTGGTGAACACATTAAATCTGAAGAAGGGTCACTCGGTCGTAGGCTCCAGTCTGCCCCTAAAAAGTAAGGTAAGAAAAGCCTTCTACTAAATCCGTAGCAATGTCAACTTATCGGCTAAGCAAACGATACAGACGGATTTATTAATATCAGAAGGTAAATTGACGGAACGTATCCAAGACACTCTGAAGTGTACCTAAAGGAGGAAGGCCCTATCCAACGATTTCTTCTTCCGGAACAAACATAGCAAAAATGCAACCGAGGCTATCTCCTTACAGGAAGCCGAACTTGACATAAGGATAAAGAGGGTAGACACCCCCGCAACGGGTAATTGTCAATTTGTGCAGTATGTCAAGCTCTTGCGACATCTATGTTCACAGATACAAATGTCAACAATTTGGAATCTATGGCTCGTAATTTTAAAGAACTTGACATCGAAATGGAGTAAGGAACGTACTTGGTAGGAACGTACTTGGTACGTTTCTTACTCCATTTCGATGTCAAGTTTCCAGCTGGAATTAGAAAACAAATTTTACTTGGATTAGGACGGGGGTAGGATAAGATTTCGGCTCAGGGGTCAAAAGCGCGAATTTAAACAGTATCTGTTAGAATTCGCTTCTAGTGGATCTAAAATAACGGATACTAGCCAGTATCAGTACTCTTCTTCAAAACGCAATTTTCGTTCTTAGTTTCCAACCTGACCAAAAGAATCAGAGTTTGTTACAATTTGCTCCGGAAATACGAAGCAAAAACAGCAAAACTTACTCGATGAGTGGAGAGTATCTGATTCTCCCCGGGCATGTATCGAGAAGGTCCAAGACATTAGATGCTCAGCATGTGATGTTATGGAAAAATGGCCAATTCTTCTTTACTTTCAGGTTGCACATTATTCGGCTTACCTTCACGGTTTCCGTTCTCACTATATTTTTTGGCAGAAACTAATATGGATATTGTGATGGCTGAAACAGGTAGAGCAGTTTGACGATGAACCTCGAGAAGTGCAACATCACCATTCGGACAAAGATATAAAGATGGATAGTAGCGAAATTACCTGTTTACAATCTCATATGTTCATCTGCTGAAACAGAACCACCTCCTTTTCATCTAATGATAGTGGACTCTTCGTGCGATAGTAATTTCGACGAGCTTCTGCAACATCTGCAAGGTCCGAGTATAGACCACCATATAAAACAGGACATAGAACAGATCATTCTGTCACACGATCCGTGAATGCGGGGAGTATTACATTTTTTGTCGGAAACAGTGAGCCGTCTTCCCGTCCCGAACAACTTCGAATTATGGAAGCTGACTAAACGCAGCCGAGCGTCAAGGAGGAATTTATGAAATAATACCAAATTTCCGAGCCTATCCTCTATCAATGATATTATAAGGTCTGGCAAGAAACAGGAACCGAGCAGAATTCACCATTACTGATTACAGCTTCTTCGGAGGACTCGAAGGATCAACTCTCACAGGAGAAGATCACGAAAGAATCACTAAAGCAAAACGGCTTTGTACGAGGAAAAATCAGGACAACAACAACTCGAACACGTATTCCCACTCTATTACTACCTCACGCGACCCTCCATCTGTTACTATCCCTATACAAAGGGAAGTAGTAGACGATTTTGTTAATCAGGAACAGAATTGCGATTCCGCATCAGTCGGGTCATTTTTTTGGACTGGAATTAGCCTGGTCAATCCTGGAACAGGAATGGGTATCCAATACTCATTTACCCTTCCCTTCCGTGGATGTGGATATTGATATATGGAGAAAAGCTGCGACAAATAGAATAATCATTTACTACATTTATTAAAACGTTTTTGATGGCACGGCACATTTACTCGATAGTATCCCAAATGACGTCCTCAGCTGGATCACGAAATTCTGGGGAGAACAATGTTGGTACGAAATGTTAACGCAAAATAAATGCACAGGTATCCAAGGTTTATCAGTGGATTGGTTTACATTATAAGAACATCGTTTCTTAGTATATTAAATTACCGGCCCAACGGCTTGCGATCATGAATAGTACACAGGAATGGAAAGAACTCAGGCAGGTACATTATGGTGGTAGGGCTCTGGTTCGTTTATGTGCTCCATCACATATGTCGACCCTAGCCTGTTATTCTAGGGCTCAAACCCAAGCCCAACCCGCACCGCAAAACCCGCACCCAACCCGCGCGGTTTGGGTTGCGGGTTGACCTGAGCCCAACCCGCAGCCCACACATAACCCACACTAAGGTAAATTGGAATTTTACCGGTAGCTTGAACAACCCAGGGGGCGGTCCTGCGCCCACTTTGTAACTGCAGGAAAAAGGAGTGATGCAGCACAGCTCGTATTGAAGCAAGAAAGGACAACGTAACTGCGAGGAACATTATAAAAAAGCAAGGACGAAAGATTGCCTCTGGAATAGTCTTTAGTACAGAGGTCGGTTGAATATGAGCGTGCATTGGCATTTTGGCGACTAACATTTGTAAATTATTCTATGCCGTAGCAAGCAGACGCAATCATCTTGCAGCATAAGGTATTTTACCAAGAGCTCGCTGCCTCAATTACTAAACCGCAGATTGGACAATTAGCTCAATCTATGATTAGTATAACCTTCATATCCTTCATCCACCCTCGCAGTTTTTTCAGCTCAAACTTTGAGTAGCTTCCCACGCCACCTCCACCTCGTGTAGAAGGATAAGTAAACCCTCTCACAGCGGAGGTGTTAATATCCTACCAGAAGAGAATCCACGAAGTCCTTCCTTGGCCAGCAATGTGCAACACGCTAACCCAAACAGCCCGACCCAGCCCGCAACCTGCGGGCTGGGCCGCGGGTCGAGATCAACCCGCACCAAACCCTGCGGGTTTGAGCCCTATGTTATTCACTCAGTGCTTATCTTTACGCCGACCAATTAGCGGCAATGATTGGCGAGGGTTATCACCCAGATAACTCAATAGTCATGTTACTCCGGCGACATTTTTAAGGTGAAAGCGGAATATCAAGGTTATGTGGATTGTTTCGATTAATAGCTGAGAAACTGGACGCATGGACAGAATTAGCGGTATGGATGAATTTAGTTGCTGGTCAATTCACGACTTATACTCAGAAGGAGCAAATAGATAACGGTTCTCTCCCGTTGTCTCCTTGTTACTAAGGGCACCGCGAACAATTTAGCGATGGTATCCCACGAATAATTTGGTGTATCATCTATGGACATCTATTCAAAGTACTGTCTTATCGATGATTTAGAACATTTAAAGGATTGTAGTGAAACACACTTCCCCTACACAGGAGCTATGCTCACTATCTTAACCCAAAATGTCCGGAGTTTAAAAAAATCGGATGTGCTAAAAGGGCTATCAGCATGGAGACATATTCAAAGACCTAAACAACCGCACTTATTTGCTCTTCAGGAGACCCATGTAACCTCTGAAGAAGAAGCGTGGGAATGCTCCCAATTTTGGAATAAGTTATTGGGACACTACAACAACGACACAAAACTTGCTTACTGGAGTATTGGACAGAAAAAGCCGGCGGAGTAGCTATTTTATGCTCACCTCACGGAGCCGAATTTCTTTCTCCATGGCAACAATTTAATCGGTCTCATCGATTTATTACGGTCAAATTGAAATCGATATTTATAATTAACGTGTATATTCCTTCTGATAACCCTTCTGCCCGAGAGGATTTCTTTAAATTTGTGGATAAACGGCTTTTTGAGGTCTCCCAAAATTTGATTCTTTGTGAAGACTTTAATTGCGTTGAAACTCCAGTGCTGGACAGATTGGGTGGTAACAGGTCCGGTAAATCAGAGAGTGTTCAATTATCACGTCTCATTAAAAAATATCAGCTTATGGATGCACGTATACTTATCGGTTCTGACTCAGTGGATGGGAACTTAGATCCCACTGAACACTTCATATACTGGCGGGGTAACCAGACCAGTAGACTCGACCGGTTTTACGTATCCAAGAAAGTAAGAGTATACACGCAATGGCTGGAAGTTTGTGAGCCTCCTGTCTATTCTGATCATGCGCAAGTACAACTTTTTCTTCCGGAATCCCTTTCTTCTCAGAATGGACACATTTACAGACGGCCCCACCACCCCTTTTATGGTTCTTCCAACCCGGATACTTTTCAGGAATTGGGGGAAAACTTCAGTTATTGTCAAAACGTAGTCCCACTGATAACATAAATTGGGACCGGGTTAGTACCCAATGTGCTGATATCCTGTTTACACTGTATCGAAAAGTCAGCACGCAGGAGGAAGAGACGTGTACGTTACCTTCGACAGTCGCTACGTAGCAATGCACGCACCAGAAAACAACTTATCGCCTCAACTGTAGACGCAATCCATGAAGCCAACAAAGTCCGGTATGGAAAGCGCCTCCATCGCCAGATTGTGGACTTACGGTGGCTTTATAAACGCACTTCGGTCAGAGCAAAAGATCAAGCCGTTTCGCAGATCTTACCGAACAAAGGTATAACTTTCCGGAAGGGAATTCTATCCCTGATCGTTTTGCTATAACCTGGAAGTCAATATTGGGTATCGAACACCGTGAAATCGCATGTTCACGTATAGCGGAAGTGGCTGATACTCTCTTTCACATCCCCACCAATCGAAAGGTTTGCGTCGCTAATAAAAAGTACCTAATAGAGGTGATTGAAGAATCTGAAATTCTCAACGCGATCAAATACTTGGACCGTCGAAAGGCGGCCGGTTCCGATGGTTTAAGTAATAATTTTTAAGGCCTTCGCGGAACTTTTCAGTCCGACGCTGACTTCCTTATTCAATCGTTTGCTCAACGGAGAGCTCCCGCCGAAATCCTTTCAGAAAGCTTTGGTTTAACCATGAAGAAAAAAATGTGACTCTGATAACGGACTGGACTACCGTCCGAATTCGTTATTACAAACGAGTTATAAAATATTCGCTAAACTTATCGCCATTCGTCTACAAACCTTTCTAGGTTCCATCATTGAAGATACCCAACAAGGTTTCATATCCGGTAGACGCATCGAAAAAGCCGTCGCGGACATGATGGCTACGATCGAACAGGCAAATTCTAAAAGAATACCAAATACAAACCCAGAAGATAGCCCGGGTATTTTGTTCCTTGATTTCGCGAAAGCGTACGATACAGTATCTGTACCACGTACTCTCGTCGTTTGGATTTAGTGCCAAATTTGTTAATCTTATTCGGAATTTACATGATGATACCTCGGCGGAATTTTAGTTCAACTCACAACTATCCCGTCCGATTCTAGTCAAATCCGAGATTCACCAAGGCTGTCCACTCGCACTACTTTAATTAATAGTTTCAGTGGAATCACTGGCACTAGCGATCAGTCAGGATAGATATATTCACGGTATTTCTCTCGACTTAGACCACGGAGCGGAGACTCACTACTTCTTGGTTTAGTCGACGACTCAACGATTTTTTGAAAACGGCAGGGCAAGCAGCACGAGCCTTGTCGATTGTCAAACGATTTGGAAAACTGGCTGGTCTCAAAATTCAACCAAAGAAAAGTGTATTTCTGTTTTTACGGCAGGAGGTAGTTAGGCAGGAATGGTATAGAAGCCCAGCCCTACCTGTAATGGGGTGCCATTACATAAGTGATATTTAAGTAGAAATATCACAGTTCAATTTCAGACTTAATGTCTGAAATGTGAATATTGGATTATAAGTTGTTATAATCCACTTTGAGAACAGATTCTGAATCATTATCGAATCTAACAAGTAATCTAATGATAGAAATATCATTCAGACCAGCTTTATACTACATGTTTGTATGATTAGTTTAGATTTAATTATAGTTATTATTGTCGAATTTAAGTTCTTTGCCAGTCCCAAATCTGCTGTTTACGAGGGTATGAAAATGACCTTATTGAGGGTTACGGGAATGCGAAATCAGGGTACGCCGATGGTTACGCATGTTGACTAACTAAGTTATTACCGAATCTACTGTACCGGTACGCTCCCATAGAGTTGCTACCCTTTGCTCACGGTACAGGAGAAGACATTGGATCCCGGCGCTTGCCGATGGACATGGCTCGACGTCATGCGTATCTCTCCACGTTGAACGGAATATCAATAGGTGCGTACTCAGACAAGTTGGGATACGTTTGCGCCTGAGTTCCAGGTTTCTCTTGGATAAAGTTCATGAGGAGACTGCCAACTTCATTGGACTTGTCACTCATGACCGCCGCTAAAATGTGATTAAATCACACTTGATCAGTGTCTGCCGCGTGGTAAGCAGCGTAAACATGCCACCACTCGGCATTGGAGGGAGCGACGGACGGTGGTCCATATTAAATTTAACAGCATGCAGTGGTAGCACTGCGTTATTGTTGTAACTTGAGACGCCACCATTGGGTCAAAAAAATTTAAATTCTTCCGTGACACCCCACACTGCTTTGTGCCTCTGTCTCGTGATCTTGATTTTGCTGTGAAGGACTGCTTTCGTGTCGACGACCCTTTTCTTACGTTTGTACCGTTCATTCCTCCATCATACCATGGCCACTACACTCAGCCCATTCCAAAAAAGCTCCTTCATATTTGCTGGTCCAATCACGCTGCGTTCTGACACCACCTTCCAAAAGGGTACAAATCGGCCTTCGTCAACGAAAAATACACGTTGCTCACCAAGATCTGGATGGAAAAGCGAGCCGAGCTTCTTTACGTGCTTATTCAATTGCTCGAGGGACACACCAGGGTAGTCCTTAACACGGCACAGAGTCTTCGTTGACTCCAAGTCCCGCACCAGTCGCGCAAGAACGTCTTCGTGATCTTTCTTGGCGGCGTTTGCCGCGGTCATCGTTGCTGTGTTGCTTTATTCCTAAGCAGTAATTTCACACTGGATCAACACTTCAGAATTTGACACCAGAATTTGCAAATTAACCAAGTTGCTCTATCCGATGAGGGAAAATGACCTGTAATAATTTTCCTTCTAAGAAAAAGATTTAGGTGTGAACAAATTGTTCCAGCCTTAGCAGATTTTTTCGTAGATAAGACACATTGTGAAAAATCTTATTGGTTAGAGGAACGTCATGCTTCATTAATATTTCGTTTCTGACGAAAAGCTCAAGTCACTTTAGGTGCACAGCTTTTGAACGTACCTAAGCCATATCACATGATGAACTGTACAGTAAAGATGTTGTCCGAATTCTAGACATCTTCATATATTGTTGGGCTTAGTTAGACTTCTCGTCAACCAATGTTGTGTCCTCGAAAAGGTAGCATTATTTAGGTGATCGATAAACGCAAAATGATCACTACAAAAACACAGAAACATAGAACTCCCCGAGCAAGGTCTAAATCCCCTATCGCAATCGAGTATACTCCTGTACACGCTCACAGGTCTCATCGATCGCCTTTTGTGCTTCCGGAACCAGATCCCCGTAAATGAGAAAACCGTGCGAGAGTCCCGAGTAAATTTTTAGACTCGACGGTACCTTCAAAAACGTAAGACGTGTGTAAAAATCGACGCTATCATCCAGTAGGGGATCTAAATCGCCAACCACGAGTGACGTCGGAGGAAATTTTTTCAACAAGGAATCTTCGGCCAAACCGGGTGACACGCACGGGTCGTGAATATTGAGCTTATACTGGTTCAAATGACCGTGCGAAGGGTAGTACGATGTGAGTGCTAGCTCAAGAATGCCGCGCGGCAGCACTGGATCATTTTGGTGGATGAAACGCGAAGGCGACGGGGACATATGTAAATTTAGAGCTGGGAACATGAACACGTTTCCACTCGGCAAATCGACGCTGTCTTGAATGCAACGGATGCAAAGAGCAGCTCCAATATTTGCACCTGCAAGGAAAATCACAAATTGTTAAAATGCGATCAATAAACAACTAGAGATATCAATTAAATACACACCAGCACTTTCACCAAAGAGTGCTATCTAACTGGGTCGAAAGCCCAAACCACCACTAAGCACCCATTTATAAACAGTGTAGCACTGATTTAGCGACTGGGGGTACTGAACTTCGGGCGCAAGACCGTAATCTTCAAATTAACGATCATCAACGAGCTTAGTGGCAGCAAATCTGGGACGCAATAGAGAGAAAAACTTACCAACATAGACGATGACCGCCCCTAAAACGCAAGCCCAATTCGTTAAGTTGTAGAAATCCTTTGCTATAAACCGTCCAAAAAACCCTCCACCGTGGATGTAGAGAAGTACAGGACGTGACGCAGGCAAACCACAAGCAATCATGCCCGTCGTCAACGGAGTACAGGAATTTGTCCACGTTCCGGCTTTCACGGAATCTATCGACCGAGCACAGAAAAAGTAAATGCCGATATCAGATGAATCCTTGCGTACTTTGTTAAGGGCTGATCCATCTGCTGCCAAATATTGCTCCTCAAATACGGAAATCTTAGGACACTGAAGGTTTGTAATCAGCCGAACTAGCTTCGACTCGCCGAATATCTGCCAGCCCATTCGAATCACGTCCACGTTGGGGTGGTCAATTAGTGTACGCGTTGTGTACCGTGCAGCTTTTGCGTTGCGAATTGCATAATAGGGTATCGCCATAACAAGCAAAGGTGGGCCCAGAATTCTAAGCAGCAGTTTGTTTTGCAAACCTAGAATCGAATGCGCACAGGCACTTGATGCAGTCAAAACATTCGTGCCGATTTTAAAAGCTGTAAATCCCCACGGCTCCGACGACCGATCGTAATACTCAGCAGGCAGCGGCACTCTTTCAATCAGCAGCATCGTGGCATTTTTCAAATCATCGTCAATATCTGCTTCTATCGGATTATCAATCAGTAGTCTGTGGTCCGATGCATTGCTGATAGGTCAAGCACGCTGCAGTACGTGCTGGCACAGCAAAAATAGCCTTAATGCCATTAAGACTCTTGCGTGGTGTACTTTAATCCGTCTCAAGTTCGAAAAGCGATAAGTGGCGCGGTTCCATACCGATGAATTGAGCCGCTAACAATAAAACAGGGCTGTCAACTAAAAACAACATCCTTAGTACATTAGCAATACCTGGATGTTCTTTTGGTGCCATACAGTTGTGCCGTTGATCGGCTCGCTTGAGATCACGTTATTTGGCAGTCCAATATCCGAACTGCTAGTTGCTTCGAAAGATTCCGGCAGGTTGGTTTTTACAACGAGTATTTATTGGGTGAGCCTATGGGTAATAATATAAAGGGGCGCCCAAAGCAAAAAGCATTCGTTATTCTGCTTCTTGCCGTTTTGGAAACGTTTTGCCGCAGAATGCCAGTCACAAAACCGGCATTCGGTGTGCTCGTTGTGGAAATCTGCCTTTCTGTGATTTGTACGCCAACTTCATAAGCTAAATAAATCGAGGGTTACGGACATTATCGAGGGTTACACGACGTATTTATTTATTAAATAAGGTTCGCAAATGTAAATAAGCCTCTTAATCTGGCAGATTTACTATTCTTTTAGCCAAATTGGATGAATCTCACAATAACTCTAAACCACTCATAATATATTCACTCTTAAACTTACCTTCTATCGCCCAAGTAGCCTTAAGTATATATATTAATATATAAATACTTAAGTGATCGATTAATTAACAAATTAATTAGTCTTTATTAAGTTTATCTAAGGTAAACTAAGGAGGACCAAATTTACATTTGGTCCTACTCAAATTGCACGCTTCCTCACTGCAATTTAACAGTGTAAGCCGCGTAACAGTTGCCCTGTTACACCTGGTAGCACTTAGTGGTCCGTCTAAACGACCACTGTTGACGCGTTCCGCTAGTTAACTAGCGGAACGAAGGTTTAAGAGCCGCTGGCTGTCATGGCATCAGCCAGCGATCGTGAGCGTGAGCGTCAGCTCGCGCAAGATTTAGTTAGGGAAAATTTCCCTAACTGGTCACAGAGTTCTGTGACCACTGTGATTGAGATGATTCGGACCATAGGGCCCGAAGTCATCACCCTCCTCCGTGGTAAAACCCCGGAGGATGCCTTAGAGACGGTTTCCCGTTTCAAGAGGATGTATGTTGATCCTCAGGTGCGCAACGCAATATTGCGCTCCCAAACGGCAGCAGCAACAGCAGCGCCCGCACCTAGTGCGAGCGTTGAAGTGGTAAAGGCGCGGATTCCGCCCTTTACTGGCGAAGGGGGTGAACCCCTTCGTAGGTGGTTCGCAGAGGTAGAAGATGCCCTCTCTGCGCAAAAGATTGTGGACCCGCGTTCACAAGCTTATTTCGCCACCACATGCCTAGGCGGTCGCGCCAGGGCATGGGCGATGAGCCGCAGATCCACTGATGGCTCTGCGTTCCTGACGTATCAGGATTTAAAAGCTGAGCTGAAGCTCAACTTCGAAGCTCCAGAAATGGAGCTTAGTTGCCGTGAAGAGTTCATGGAACTCAAGCAGGGTAAGCTTAGTTTACATGCTTACGCTCAGAAAATACAATATTTGTTATCAAATATTGTAT
>MIQA02006146.1:0-13107 GCA_001887855.2 Sclerospora graminicola
TACATCGAACCCAGCCGGATCGGCCGGATGGCCATCCATCTGAACTCGCTGGCCGCTGGCGTTAGCACTTCCTTGGCAGTTCCACGCCCGATCCGGGTGCCTCCTTCATCCACTAGAACACTCACACTCCTTCAGGCCCCTTTCGCTCATACCTTCCAACCAATCCGCCCCTCGGCCGTCAGCCATCCGTGGTCGTCGCGTCCGCTTAGCCCGCTGGCCCAACTTCAGTCGCCTCAGCCGGCCTGATTCCAGGCCTGGCGCCGTCCGGCCACTGGCAGATACATCCGGCGGACCTCAGACCACGTCCCTCGTCGGCCGGTCCGGGCATCCAGCTAAGGGCGACATTTCCACCAATCAGGTGGGGGCGTCCACTATCATTAGTCCGTTAATTTCTGGGTCACTTCACCACATTATCCAACTGCTTATACCACCACTTTGCCGGATTCACAATGTTATCCACAACATCTCCAATCGTTGCGTACCATCCCAACCAGAAATATATGCAATGTGGAGAAACTTGGACAACCGTGCCCGTACATCCTTCGCACCACCCTTGTCTCCATCTAACGTTTTGATGGTCATATTCTGTAGAACAGTGGTTATCGGACGTCCCGCCTCTAGCCATGTTGTACCATCTCTGGCGGTGAGCATAGTGTCCTCGTCCTCGTCTGAGTTTTATTAGCAACGATCACTTAAATTGTTTCCACGTGGAACCTCGCACTGTGGTTGGAGTCTTTCCTGCTGCTAGCATTGTAGACACGCCTGTCAGTTGTTCCAAACTCAGGTGTCCATCTTTCATTAACTTTATTAACGATTCCACTACTGGATCATCTGATTTTGCTTTCGGTGAAGCCGACATAATTTCATCTTCGTCCAATGAAAATTGGAGTTTTTTGCAATCCTTCGCGTAGATTGTTTGCCTTTTAATATTCCCTCAATATTCTTTTGTCTCCATTCGATATTATCATCAACCAGCTTATTTAGAGCTGGTGGTTTCGAATGTTTCTGTGTGGTGTGTTCCACATCTGAAAATACTCGATATATAGACGATATTGCACTATCTAACCCACTATTCCGTCATAACGGACGTCTTCCATTCCATAAATGGATTTATAGATTTCTCGTTAGTAAGTCTCGTATCCACACTTGTACAATAGCACGTCAATACTGTCTACTGACTTCTTCAAGGTACTGAAAGTCACAATATCGCAATCCATATGAAAACCTGGTTGTGCCTCTCCTACTTTACGGATTCATAAAGAGAGAACCAAGATGTAAAGTCTCCCGAAATCTTTAAAATATGTTCTTATACTGGGTCAACTTGGCACATGCAATCGACAACATATACCTTCGGTTGGTATCATCCAGCGCAAATTCTAAATTAAACCTGAGCTGAGGATTGCCATGTACCGTTACCGCTCCTTCTCTCAACTCTTCCGCACATCTTTTCTGTGTGCACTTGACGGCGAGAGCTTTTATTCGCTTGTTTATATATGTCGGTGGTGTCTGATAAGTTTGGCTCCCGTCGAGCAACTTGGTCAGTGCTTGCAAAAAGGATTTTTAGGTATTTGTTAGTGTGTGAAACACCAAAGATATAGAAGTACCTCTACCAGGTTACTCCAGAATACTGCTTCCTTTTTATGTATTCCTACTTATGTGCTTTTACTTTTATATTCCTACTTATGGCTACTTCATTATAATCTCCGTATTGGTCAATCAGCAAATAGAGTCTCCATAAAGTGAAACTTCATCCACTCTATCACATTTGGCAAATGCGTTAAAGTGCGCATTAATGGATGCGACGTCCAGGCAACCACGATTGCAGACGCGGTAAGATTTAGCGCAACAAGTGTTCCGTCAGGTGTTTAAGGCACCAAAAAGAAAGAAATTAGGAGACTACAGGGTAGGTAAAAATTTACCGAATAATTCTACCCAGGAGCAGGAAAGATTAGTGGATCTTTTCGAAGTGTTAGTGGTCACACAACAACAATGCCGCACGGAGTGGGAGAAGAAAGTCGTCGACGCGTGTTTTATGGTGAGAAAGAGATAGCAGCCGCTACAAACGGTTTTAATTAAAATGATCGCCACATATCAAATAACTGTAGCGTCACACAATCCAAAGATCCTGCAAGGTTGACTAAACATAGTGGAAGGGACTACAAACGATTCATCACAAGCCAAACAGAGGACAGAAGATTTTGCCTTCAACCCTCAGCAGACATCATCACACAACTAGGTCAAGCATGCAGAAGGGAAAGTAAAGTACTACGAGGTACCAATCTCCGCAATGGTACGGAAGATGAACGGGTAATACTGCAAGGATCCACTAAAGGGTCAATTAAGTACGCTAGACCCCGCCCCCAGAGTACAAGTGGAAGGATTGTCTGACGGGAGAATCTTCAATCAAACGGGCGTCTCAAAATACAAAAGGTATAAAAGAGAACATATGAATATCGGCGACAGCAAGGTGAATGGGCATAAATCGACAATGGAACCTACTAGCCAAGTAAAGAAACTCAGTAACAATAAGTCAAATACTGTCTAAGTTTCCACTTTTGCTCAAGGGAAATAGCGAAGAGGTATATGACGGTATTGTAACATGCTAGCTGTTATGGGCTTACACGGCTAGTTGCAATGGGGAAACGTCCAATTAGGTAAGGAAAAAATGTAATTTGTTCCCAATAGTTTAATTTATACTAATAAACTTAGACGATTTATCTGAGTAACTTTATGTATCTAATTATATATCTTGAATACAAAGTTGCAAGACGTAAGTTTAAGAGTAATTATATTTTGAGTGGTTTAGATCTAATTAGTATAATTATATCTAAACAAATATACAGAAATGTAGTATAAAAATTGATCTAATAATACCCATAATTTTAGATCTTCTCTTGGATTCGGTATCTGCATCCGAATCGAATTTCGTTGTTTATGATAATAATTTATAATTCAATTTTATTCACATTTCAGACAGCAAGTCTAAAATTGAACTTTGATATTTCAGCTTAGATATCACTTACATAATATTATGTCTCGTTAGATACAGCTCAGTGTCCATGATAAGTTCCGACGAGGAATGCGTTTCAGAGAAAGGGCATCCTATGTCTAGATCTTCCCGTTGAAATGTTCTTCCAAGATCGACCTAAACATTCCGTAGAATTTAATCAAATCGATCGTTCGTATAACACATTTAAAAACACATGAATAACAACCTTTTTGGCGGTATGTCTCGCCGTTAGCGTCAACTTGTTTTCTCCATGCTGATTCATGTGTTGCATGCTTCCTTGAATGCAGAATATATAGCGTTTGTTCATATCGATGGAATGGGACCAATTTTTTCTGCGATTTCCCGTGCTAAAAATGATAATATAGAGAATGATAGGCATTGCTGTAGCTGATTGTTTTTACTTAGGCCACCATTGCCCATTATTCTTTTGTTTCTGTCGCCAAATAGTGACAGTCACTATACTTTCCTGTATGCTTCGGGTGCTCAGGAAAGCCTTTTTGATGATACACTACCCTTTTAAAGTCAAAATTAAACAGCCATCAACTCGTGCTCGGATGACTCGTACCAGCCGGACGTGGTCCTCAAAGATCATATTCCGTTCGATAAATTGTGGTAGTTGTTTGGCTAAGATTGTTACTTCCACTAGCCCTTGAATGTTCCATTCATTATCCGTACCTTTTCTGCATTGTGAGGGGGTGGGTGGGGGTTGGGGCGTATTTTCCATACGCTTGTTCACATAACATTTGTAATACACCAATCTCCATCGTATCATATTTACTCTTCTTGATCAAAAAGGGCTTCTCGTCTTGCTTCGATATGACTGAGTTACCCTTTAGCTTTGCAGCCCAACCTGTTAAAGGCGCCGGTTCCTTCCCAGCTTTGTGAATTTCTTCTTGGCCTAGAATTTTCCAGAGTAAACCTTTCAGGGTCTGATTGAAACGTTGGACAATCAAAGCAGCACCTACTATTCTCTGCCTCCATACAGTCCAGTCCTTCTCTCTAGCTACCACCATGGTTTCAAATAAATCTAACCTTCATTCACTCTCCCCTTTCTTGAGTTGAGGTAAGCGTCGGGCAATTGCGGATAATCTTGATACGGGTCCTTTTTCTTTGACATAAATCTTATCAAATAGTTGCTGCATCAAGTCAATCCAAACTTGAACCTGTGGTTTTGTCTGGAATGCTTGTTCTAAAGCCAATTGTAACGCCGTTATCATTTCGTCGACCGAACTGATGAAGTGTTCCCTAGGTTCCTCGGCCTCGTCAGTATTGTCCTCTGGGCTAGGCTCTTTACCGCTGACGTTACTATCAGATTCCGAGTTAGAGATTTCTTCCGAAATTTCTACCGGTAATTCCTGTTCTGAGTCAGGTTTCCTGATCTGGCTCTATGAAAACTGAGCCCTGTGTTTCCGGGGCGATGTCCACTACAACTGCAGACTTAAGTCTTAGTTGTCCGTGTTGGCGTGTAGTGCCGTGGTACGTCCGTCATTACGGTTAACTCTCTTACTTACGCTTCATTTCTGGTCCTCACTAACTCGTGCTGGGTGGGGGCTTAGTTTGCAAAATCAAAACTGAGTAGGTCATTTCTTATATGATTCTTGCAGAATCGACTGTAGGTGGAATAAATTTTTTCGAGGGCTGGTTTGGTCAATTTACGTTCTTTAAAAACTCAAATTCGATGATTGGGCATCCACTCTCATTCGTTTCCAAGGACAAAGCCACACTCATTCGTTGCCAATGACACATCCACAATAAATTCAAACTGGCTCGACTGCATACTGGAATAGCCAAAATCCATGAAATGGTACATTTTAGCAATCCAATCAACAGCTAGAGTGCCTCCAGGAGTCGATTCTGCAAGAGGGTCTTATATTTACTGTTAAACCTGTTTTTCACGCCCTCCCCTCAAACATAACCATCCCTTGATCAGTACCCCAGAGTCTGGAGGGGTAGTAAATAGTAACCCGTCCCTGTAATATTGCCTCCCTCAAACTGTACCCCAGTCAAGTGATAAACAGTTGATCTAGATCAGGCAGAAGCATCCTCAGAGGTCTAGCTAGAGCTGTTTGCTCTGCGCATATTTTACATGATCGTTTATTTAATGCCACTGCTGCTGTATAGATTTACGCATATCTACAGTTTTGTTGTAAAGTAATATTTGACAATTATTTGGTAGCATTTAATCGACAATTCACCAGCTAAGACACGCAAAAAATGAGGGTACATTACTTTATAGTTTTTTGTGATCACAAGAACCACTTTCTTACACACCCTCTTTAAACTCTTGTAGATGGTCTTTATATCGCAGCCGTCGTGGTGTGGGCATAATTCGATAATCGTGGCGTTGTAGAAGTGTAGGTACGGTACTCTGGAAGCCTCATATCTGCCAAAATAGCTATGAGGCAACGCAAGATATAGTCACTACAAATCACTAGTACTTTTGAATTTAAACTTCACAATCAGTGATCGAAAACATGAAATTACGTCCAATAGTTCTCGCCAACCACATCAGAGTAATGATAATTGTCTTGAAGCCGCGCGGTTTTAATACCTTAGCGTCGCATGTATTTCCACCGCCCTCTTTATCCTCGACATTCTCATTTGACTTTTTCATACTTCTTTAATCGCTGCCTGAAACCAGCAATGCCCACCTCGGGATCTTTATCTTTATAGTCAGTATTTGTAAGTTTCCTTCAGATACAATTTAGTTGTGTTGCAACGTCTAGCGTCCAAATTGTTAGCATTGAAGATTGTCATATACTTACCCCCTCAAATAGAACCCTGCTTCATGGGGGGTTATACGCTATAACCTCATGGGTCCCTATTGCAGAACAGTTATACTCTAAGTATATCTTATAGACGTCGATATCTTAAAGGCGACGCTCCTATATTTGAAGCAGTTTCGAGGCATATGTAATTTTCATGTGGTACACACCAGAAGGGTTGTCAAAAATTGTAATGTGCACAGTATCAAAATGGAGCGCCACCAAGGACGAGCAAGCATGCTTTATTTTTATTTTAGCGGTGGCAACTGCATTATTATGCTATTGTTTTATTTTACTGGTCTACCTACACCTTCAAAGCTAGATTAGTTTCCAAGTAAAGTCAGATTTTAGATCTTAGGAAAACAAGGTTTCAAAGCTGGGAATTGAGAAGTAGCTTCCTTGAGGACTAGTCATGCGAACCACTGTGGAGTCAGACGCTTCGTCTTGATCTTCAAACGGCAATGATCTTCAGGTCTTCGGCCAATCCAAATTCAAAAATCGATAAGAGCACCTAGAATGAGCGGCAGAAGATGCAAGAGTTAGATGACAGATTGAGAAATATACATTAAAATATGACGTGCTTATTCAGTAAAAATTGCATTACCTCGGGTCATCGCAGCATTGCGAAACAGAATAAGTAACCCTTCTTACCGCGTGCTGCTAAATCATCCCCGAGAAACCGGCGCAGTGGCGTGGTTGGGTTAGATCTGAACCACAAAACCAAAATTTGGACAGCAAAAATATCTTACAGGCGACGCGCTTAAAATTGAAGCAATTTGGTGTCATGTACCATCGTCAATAAGATATACTTTAGACTGTAGACTGGGCCTTAAATTTTATTGACGATGGATACATGACACCAAATTGCTTCAATTATAAGCGCGTCGCCTATAAGATATGGGTCCAAATACTGTAAAACCTGTATTAGAACCCCATCCCTTGATTTGAACCCCCCTTGAACAGAAACCCAGGCCCACCTGGGGTTAATTCTATGACCCCATCCCTCAAATAGAACCCCACCAATTTAACAATTCGGTGTATAAAATTAAATTATCGGTTTAATTAGGGAAATTATAAGTGTACCTCACCCCGTACCTCACTTTTGCAACATGTACCTCAATTTTGTTACGTGTACCTCACAGGGGTGTGCGGTATTGGTACCGGTAGTGGTTAGTACCGGTAGTACCACCGGTTGTACCATCGGTATTATACACTACCGATACCGGGAACTTCAATGTAGGTATGAAGAGTACCGTACCGATACCGCCCTGGGTAATCTTGGTATCTATCACTACCGAAGTCTGATATTAAGGTATTGGGTATCGATAGTATTCACCGTCGGAGTTCTCAATTTGCCGTCAAGCCCTCACCCAACAAGGATGGGAGGGTCCAGACGAAATCATGGAGCCAAGGAATCATACGGAGAATTGGCTTGGGAACGGGACCAGGCCCCCCATCGCGGGCCGGATGGTCGACAGACCAGGAACCAAGGGATACGCAGTTACATCACTCCCCGGGGAGTGATGAAGTAGCTGCAACTACGATTCCGGAAAAGGCTGCGGATGAACCGGAGCCGCCACCAGAAACGACCGATGCCTCAGAATCTGTTTTTCTTGGGAATCATTCTGAAGAGCCGGTCCCTTTATACCTGATTCTAAGATGATGAGTTCAACAGACAAACTGTTGGATAAACCAGAAATCAGAATCAGGTCAGTAACGTCACTATTGTCGAATACAATAGATAGGCGTGTCAATTCAGTGATATACATAACGGAGGTTTGGTGTACTGCTATCAGCCAGACCTACCAGTCTTCACTGTGGATGCAAGCATGGATAGCTAATGCAGCAACTGTTTGAGGAGAACGATGGTAAAGATAAAAGGCCGGCGACACGATACGCGCCCAACGTACACCGATTTCCAAAATCAAACAAGCAATGTGAATGTCCTTTCAACTTTTTTGAACATATTATGCTAAAAAACCACAAGTTTGGACAGAATGGAGAAAACGCGTAAGGGGAACAGCACTTCGCGTTCAGTCGTTACACCAATCCTTGAAAGGAGCTCACGACGGACGTACGGACAAGAAGTTTCTCTTCAGGCAGGTCAAGAACCGCGATATGCGGCGAAAGTACCAATTACGGGAAAGTCACCAGTGACTACAGTCGTCATGGAACAATTTCCGTTCTGGAATTTACGACGACTCACTAAGAGATACAGCATGTTGGAAACAAACTTTCGTAGTAGGGAGGTATTTCAAGACCATGCATTATGGAAATAAAGCAGTACACCTTCCAGGAGAGATTTCCAGCTGGGTGGATAATGTACGGCTATTATGGTTCAAGTATTTTCGCCTCTGGGCCGGAGTAACAGCGTATGCAAAAACACCTCAATATTATACAAGAATTCCTGAGTTTTTATCACAGGATGATATGAAGTTGTCATCAATGGATATATATACGAAATTTCGTATAACAAATGAATTACGGATGCCTTCAGCAGACACTGGTTTGTTATGGAGGACACAAGGAAGAGCTCATTTTGAGACCAAGAAATTTATGCAAAGGCTATCTGAAACAAGAGTGGAAGGATTGCGTCTTCAATTATGTATCCAGTGCAAGTTAAACTACCCATCAGCACCGCTTTCAATAGCGAGTAGATACATGGAGACCATCCAACCGCGATTGCATGAAGATCCTACGCCAATGAATATCATACAGATTAGATCATTTATCGTAGCCAATAGTTGTTAACTAACATGAACTACCTTACACGTAAATTTAGGTACCGGCTCTCAATTTGCTTTCTAGCACGCACCTGGACCAGGTGGATTGACGAACTACTAAGAACCTTGACAGCTACCACGACAATGCGCGTCCCGGACCCTGGGTCCGATCCACCATCTAGCGGTGGCATGTCGGCAGACCCGACGAGTGAAGAGATGGAGCTATCCAGCTCACCTGGAAAGGAGGGTGAGGCGGATAACTCGGCGCGAGGAGAGGGAAAAGAGGTCGAAGAACCTCACGCTCCAACGACTACGACCACTGAACCTGATTCGACGGAGAGCCAGGTGAATTCAGCTGGTCCCCGTAAACATGATTCTAAGATGGATACTTCGACAGGTGGTACATCGAACACATCAGAAATCAGAATCATTTCGGAAACTGTACCACAATCCGGAAATAAAAAGGTCAAAGTTAATTCAGCAGAGGACCTAGCCGGGGCATCGAGGGCTGCACTGGAAAATGCTTCCCAGACCTCACCGAAGGTAAACGCATGGTTAGACACCATGCAACAACTATTTGCGCAAGTGTATGTAAAGGCCAAGGTTCCAGCATCAAAGCTGTCTCCCAGTGCGAAACGCTTGCCAAAACTAAAAAAAGGAGAAAATGACTGTCTCCTGGAGCTATTTGAACACATTGTGGTCAAAGAGAAACAGGACTGGACTGAATGGAAACAACGAATTGTTGGTGCGGCAATCAGTGCGCAGAAGTCAAATCAAACATTTGAAGGAATTCTGCGGAAAATGATTGGACAGGCAGCTGTGCGTCAAGCGGGTCAAGAACCGCCCCCACTTTAAGGTTGAGCGGCGAAAACTGTTCCCAAGGAAAAATCAACCGTGCAGATAATTAACACGACTGGTTTTCTTTTCCGTAAGGAAATTTATGATGGAGCGTTGATTCCTGAACTACGAAAAATTTGTGAGAAGGAATACGCTAAATTTGCCCCGACCAAATTATGGGCCGGAACTGATCACGAATGGACAATTGTGCAAGGCCTTTTGGAAGGTAATATTATCGCAAGACGAATCCCACAATTTGTCAAAAGGATAATGTCACCAGAGCATCATGTGCGTTGAATTCAAACAATAAGAGTCCAGGTGGAAGGATGTTTGATAATGGACATGGAAGGTGAAAGTCTGATTAAAGCGGCCTTTCTAAGTACGAAGTGCATACAAGAAAGTATAGCCACTGCTGCAGCGGCTAGGTCAAAAGGTTCAAAAGAGTTATGGGCGATGATTGCCCAGGTGAAAACGATAAGTTACAACGCTAACAATCATTCGATTTACTTTCACTTTTATACTCGCGATATGGCGGAACAATTTGTGGGAGTCAAGGTACCATTTCATCGGTACGACCATACGGTATACAACTTACACAAACGTAAGAATAATGGTGGCGACTCGATATGGAACAACCAGGTAAACTGTAACGGTGAAAAATACACTCAAGCTGATTATTATGCATGTGTGTTAAGGAATGTGTCACGAACTACCGACCTGACACAATTATATGCTATGTTGAAAACTATACTGGATGTACCGTTTCAATTAGAAGATATGGATAATGGAGGACCCTTGTCGGAAAATTCCACATCAGTGGAATTAACATTGGCCACGACGAATTGTCCAGAAAAGCTTACTAATATATGTCGTTTGTATTGGAATCAGGAAATGGTAATAATTGAACACCCCAAAATGAGGGGTCGACATCAATGTTTACGATGTGGTGAATTGGGGCACCCAATGAAACAATGTACGATCACGGTGGAAGCAATGCAAAAAACACGATGCATGGTAATCTCTACTGAGGACACGAAAAAAGTGGAAGAGTTCGTGGAAACCTTCTCTAGTATGGACGATTTGAGAGATCAAATTGATACTCACAGGAAAACTACTGTTGGAGAAGTCAATAGTAAACAAGACGAAGAAACGAACGAGGAAGAGAATCGTAGTGAAAGTCTTATTTCACCATCTTCTTTGGATACAGACACTTCAGTTCAATAAGAGGAAGCCCGTACACAGGCTACTTCTCTCTCTGGTACATCGCCGGAATGGGTAAAGGTTTCGGTAAAAAAAAAGACTAAAAATAAAAAACGGTCGACCAGTCAACAGCACACCGAAAAAAAACGGTGTTAACCTCAACCTCAACCTCAACACCAGGAAGTAACACCCAGGGACAAGGAAAGGACAAAAAGCAGGCATTAAATTTAACGAGTGTCGGCACTAATGAGAAAGAGATGGTACATCGTATAACCACTCAAAAAGAAAAGGACATCAATGGCGATAAGTTTCACCAATCTATCGGGGACCATGTGAAACAGGAAGGCCAAGGCAAAGGAACAAAAATTAAGAAATTGCCAGAAGCAGATCAAAACGATCACCATGACTCAAAGAACCAAGAGTCACCCAAGGACAGTCAATTACGTAAACAGTCACAACACACGGCTTTACTAATTGAGGAAGGCAAGATCAAAGACAAGATAAGGGGAATATTGGATGATCTAAAGGTTAGCAACGGTTCCATGGATGGTTTTCCTTTGAGAGAACAAAATACTACCTACATCCAAACAAAGTTACCTTGGAAGAGGCAGATAAGCTCATGGGAATAAGACGTATTGCAACACCGGCGACAGGAAACTGTCAGGTGTATGCAAAATGTCAGGCACTAGCGACGCTTCAATTTCAAAGCGAAGGTGTGGAAGCACTGGAAATCTTAGCCCGACTGGTTAAGGAAGGAAGTCATATTCGAGCTCTACTTGACTTCGAAATAAAATTCCCTGCAGGTATTCGTAAACACACTTTACTGGGGTTAGGAAGAGGATACGAAAAAATTTCAGCGAAGGAGTCAGCTCGCGAATTCAAACTTTATCTAACGGACTTTGCAACAAGTGGATCTAAGATCACGGATACAGTTCCACAAAAGGCATGGGGAAGTAACGATACATTGGACACAATAAGTACTTTACTTCAGAAAGACATCTTTGTCATAAACACAAATGCAAGGATAGAGGAACCGGGCGTAATTCATTACGCACCAGAAACACGTAACAAAAAACAAAACTGTTACATGATGAGTGGAGAGCATCCAATGTCATTACAGTAGTGTATCGAATCATCTTCGGCGCCAAAGATAACATATGCAACATTCAAGCAACACAAATATATTCGTACAACCTACATCATGTATTACTATTAAAAAAAGGAATCGACTTCCGCCATATTAAAACAAACTGACCTGAAAACGTGGCTGGATAAACCAGCAGTCGTACCCACGATTGATTGATGTAGACATTTTGCTTTAAGATAATTAAACTTTGAAGATAGAAACGGAAGTGTAAATATACTGCGCCTGATTCTTTTGCACAATTGCTTGCTTATTGTACGCCTTGAGCGCGTACCATTTGTCACGATTCGAACCCTTGCCACGTACTAGGTACACTTTAGCAAATGATCCACGACCAAGCACCTTGACAAACTCGAAATCACGAGGCCCCAACGCCAGATCCTGCTTATACTTGTTCTTTAATGCCAAGTGACTCACTTGCGTGGCATTGCCTCACGAGCAGCGATTTCGTTGCGAGGTTTCGGTGGTTGGGACGAATTGGTCGCGGCTAAGTTTGAACCGCTGCCAAGTAAGACACGAATCGGGTGGCCAATCGGTGACTTGTGCACCGGAAGACTACCATTCGCATTGGGGACATCAATGCGTGCGCCTCGCGCCACCAACATCTTGGCGGCAGCGATATCCCCTGATTTAGCTGCCATGTGAATCGCTGCATTGCCTTGGTAATCGGTCACGTTCGGGTCCGCTCCGGCATCCACCAGTTCCTTCACAGAACTAGACATTAAACAATAAAAAAAAGCAAAATCAATCAATAGAATATTCCACATAGAAACCGACACAGTAAAATACTAACTCCACATTTTCTGCTCGTGCAGCGCCGGGTAGCTATCGCCCGTACGCACAGACCGGTCAGCTCCACGCGCTAGAAGTTCCTTGACTGCATTAGGATGGTTGTTACGCGCCACAAGATGCAGTGCCGACGTCTGTTTGATTCCCATGCCATTTACATCAACCACATTGTCACGCAACAAGGTCGCAATCAGGTGCCAATTGCCCACTTCGGCGTCATCAAATAATTGAAATTGTTTCTTCTTCACATCTCGTAAATGCAAAATCATCTGAGGCGCTGTGGTGGAGCCGATTTCCAGATCCATGACAGAAGTCTTGGGTGGAATCCGGATACCCACTGGCCCGGACGACCAACTATCGGAGGGGGTAATCCGTCGATCCTGATCAGCATCAGAATCAGATGAATCACCATTGTGGTGACTGATCTGATCCTCCCGGTCATCTGGCCGGTCTTCATGCGCGTCAGGATCTATGTTTTTCTTCATCTCACCTTGTGTACCCGTTGATCAGGGGTGGTTACACTCACTTAGGTGGACTCGGTGACGAAAACGATGATCTTGATCAGGTCGGAGGGGATGACCTTCTCGAGACGGGGGGTGTCCTCGGGTGGAAATCTTCACCGGAGAACGGTTTGGGGTC
>MIQA02006148.1:0-12131 GCA_001887855.2 Sclerospora graminicola
TAGGCAAGCTGGCCGGGCAGGATGCAATTCTGGGTATGGATTTTATGGTCCCGGCCGGTATACGGCTGGACTTATCACATGGGACATTGACGTTGCCGGACGAGGTACAGATCCAGCTGGCCGACCGGCGGCCCTTATATGGTGCCCACGTCCAGTTCCTCAAGTTAGGTCAGTTTGTAACGGTGCCAGTTGGAAAAGCGGTGGAAGTAATGTTACGACCACACGACAGGCGGAGTAAGTTATGGCTGACAAGGGGCGAGTGCTGGGTACCATCGTTCGTTAAAGGGGGTGGTCATCTCAACTTCATAAGCGTGACCAACATCTCTGAAAAACCCCTCACCTTGCATGAAGATGTGATTATCGGAATGTGGCTGGCCGAGGATAAAGTGCCCCGCCGGCCGGGCTATGTCACTGTTGGCTCAAGACGCTATATCGAGTGGCAAAACCTGGCCTTTCAGGCAACCACCGATCTGGTCAGCGAAGAGGAAGAATTAGAAGAGGACCAGACTCCGATGGTGGATAAACCCGAGTACCGGACCCCTTCTAAAATATTGACGCGGGGCCGGCCGTCGCCGGACCCGGCCGAATGTATTGATCGAAGCTACGCCCCGATCGCGGAACTGGTTTTGCCCACTCAGAGGGAGACGGACGAACGACAGGGTCGGGAGAAAGGACCAGGCAAAGTTGCATATGCGGTCAACCCCGATGACAGTCGGTGTGACGACCGAAGTGAAGGCGGATCGGCCCAGCCGGCCGACCAAGATCCCGAAGCAGCCGAAGCCGACCAAGTCTGCATTCATGAAGGGGGCGAGCTATACGTTGAAGGCATGGAAGAGCAGATGGCGGTGCTACCTGAGGTGACCCCCTGCCCCCCAGTAGTCACTATCGACGATCTACAAGTGGGAGACCCGGATGTGAACACCCCGGAGGAGATCAGCAGATTGAAGGATATTATATGGAAAAGACGACATCTGTTGATCGGACCAGGGAACGCCCTTCCTCCGGCCGCCCATGGGGCGGTTTGTGATATCGATGTGGGAGGTGCCAAGCCGGTAGCACAGAGATGCCGAAGAGTCGCCCCCCAGTATCGGGAAAAGCTTTCAGAGCTTATCAAGGGTCTGCTGGCCACCAAGATAATTCAGCCGTCCACCTCGCCATGGGCTTCGCCCATTGTAATTATCATTAAGAAGAATGGGGTGGATATAAGGTTGTGCATTGATTACCGGCTGGTGAACCGGCTGACTAAGCTGATGATTTATCCGATGCCGCTGATAAACGACCTACTGGAGGACCTGGATAAAGTTTTGTGGTATTGCTCATTGGACATGGCCAGTGGATTCTGGGTGGTCTCAATGACCGATCGTGCACGGGAGATCTCTGCATTCGTGACGCCTTTCGGGTTGTTCGAGTGGAACCGGATGCCGTTCGGTCTGAAGAATGCCCCGCAGATTTATCAACGGCTGATAGATAACGCGCTGTATGGACACTTCAAGATCAAGGCGGAGCAAGATCCGGCTCTGGTCGGAGATGTGTTCACCGAAGGCGACCCGGACCCCGTCCCAAAACCTTCAGTTTTGGGGCGGCGGTCTTACATTGATGACATACTCGTTACGGCAACTACCTGAGATTTACTGTGTAACAAAGTGGAGAAGTTGATGATTACGTGTGAAAAGTGGAATCTTTCGATTAGTGTGGTTAAAATTTCTGGGGAAAGACTAAGGTGACCTATCTGGGTCATCAAGTGTCGATTGCCGGATTGGAGGCTAACCCGAAGGATTTGAAGTCCTTGAGTAATCTGCCTTTCCCGCGATCCCTAAAGGCTATGCAATCCTTTTTGGGCAGCCTGAATTATTACAGTCGGTTCATCGAGGATTTTGCAGTCTATGCGGCGGTCTTGTATGAGTTGCGGGAGGTGGATTACCATAAACTGAGAGAGCAGGATAGGCAAGCGGAGACGCAAGCCGGGCCGGCAATTTCAGCCAATGAGGAGGCGCCCTTTTCGGTTATTTCAGCGAATGACGAAGCGCCCTTTTCGGTTATTTCAGCCAATGAGGAAGCGCCCTTGTCTGCCCAGACAAGCGACCGACCGCCGGACCCCGGCGTGGCCGGCCCGGACGACCATATGACCCGAGCGATGGTGGCTTTTGGCATGTTAAAGGCGAAGATGGCGACCACACCGGTCCTGAAACATTTCGATGTTAATAAGACTCCGGTGGTCATCATCTACGCTAACAAGTGGGCCATCTCGGCCGCTCTCGTGCAAGATCATGATGGAGTGTACTGTCCCGTGACCTTCACCAGCCGGACCCTGAAAGCTAATGAAGTTAATTACGGATTGGTGGATAAAGAAGTTCTGGCTCTATTACGGATCTTAGATGTGTGTTATACAATGCTGGTGTCTCGGCCTATCAAAGTACACTCCAGACGGTCGACCCTATCATGGCTCTTGACGGCGAACGGGATTGACGGTCGGCTGGGGAGATGGGCGGCTCTGTTGTCTCAGTGGTCCCTCGAAGTTATTAAGTGTACTAAAGGGGAAGAGGAAATACTGGGCACACTGGCTGCCAGCCTTACCCCCAGGGCAGAAGTGGAGGAAGCACTGATGGCGATCGCACCTCGGAAGCAGCCTCGACAAACTATCGTATTGCCGCCGCCAACAGTGGGACCCACGGAGGAACTAATGGTTTTGAGTTTCGATGGGTCGGCGAGTGTAAAGAAAGGGGTCGGAGCCTACAGTGCCATTTTGTGGAAGCTGCCCGAATGGAAGCGATCGCGGCCGCCTCGGATTTCACGCCTGGCATCACGGTGAACGAAGCGGAGTATAGGGGATTGCTGCTTTCTCTAGATCTGCTGGCTGGCCGGACACAGGGGCGGATCATCATATACGGTGATTCCAACCTAGTGATCCGGCAAATCACCGGAGAGATAGATTGCAAGGCGCCGCGGCTGAGGTTGTTGAATGATCGGGTTATGTCCGCCTTGCGGAGATGGCCGGGGCACGAATTCCTACACGTCAAACGAGACTGGAATAACAGCGCAGACCATCTGGCCGCCTTGGCCATGCGAGATCAGACCGGACTCACCGTCTCGGATCCAGGATTGTTGGATGAATTGGCGGAGATGAACAGACTGTCGGAGATAATCAAACCGGCCGCTAGCGACGAGGGTCCCTCGCCCGAATCCAGCCGTCCCGGGGAAAAGGAATATAACGACCGCGACTGGGAACAGGACGTCCACGCCCGATCGAACCAGGAAGTACCCTGCAGCAATAAAAGGTCCCTCTAGGCGGACCCCCGAGCAGGCCTGGCGAGGCTAACCACGGTTAGTAGTCAACAGTGAATGTTTGGAGTGGGAACGGAAGAAGAACGGATAAATATATTAAAAAAGGAAAACTGAGAGAAATAGAAGAATTAAAGCAAGCCCGACTACTCATCCCCGTCGATGACTATACTTGCCTCGGAGCCGAGTCACCCGAAGCCCAGGGTGGTCGGAGGGCCGTGCGCGGTATTGATTGCGCCAAGGATCTTGCCGGTCAATGGCCGCCAAAGATTGAGAAAGAGAGGTGGTCTGACCCAACGCACCTAGGCCAGGATACCACGTCCCTCCTTCCGCTGCATTTCCACTCCTGCGGTTTGGTAGATGGAGCATGAACGGGAAAAGAAACAGGTCCAAGTCACATCTACCATCCCGGATACCCGCCATGATAAACGTACACAGACGGACCCACGCCTCGGAAGCTCGTCCCCGACGATTCTTACGGGCAAGGGAGTACCTGCGGAGGGACTCGTCCGCTCGCTTGTCCTCGGCCGAGATGTACAGGAAGTGGGTAGACTCCCAGATGGCCCGAGCGTGAGCCACGGTGAAATCATGAAGTCTCGCTTTGAATTCCGTGAACCATGGATCGGATGGAAGCCCCATATCCGGCATCTTGGTGTGCAAGATTTTCCAGGGTTCGGTCTCCATGAGTGTGTCGATGGCGCCCGACTTCATCAGGTTAGGGTCCCAAGTCTTTGGAGACGGTGCCTTGTAAGATCGTGGGAATAACCAGAGATGCGGACGGGACAGAGATTGAGCAAGTTGGGAACTGGAAATATCAGCCAGGCTGGTATTGCCCAGTTGCTCGACTGGCCAAGGCAGTATGGCAGACCGATCCGCCCCACTGGGGAAACGCCCTCCCGATAACCACAGAAGCGGAAGTTTGGGAAAAGAGGGCGTAGGAGGTAGAGTATTCCTCCGGACTTTAGACTTGGCTGCCGGTCGGTGGGGCCGGCGTGTAGTACGTGACCCGGCCGGGGTTAATCGTCGTTGTTTGGCCGGAGCCTGGGAAAGAGGTTCGTCGGAGTCACTCAGGTCGGGAGGGGTCAACCACTGATCAGGGATGTCCTCGTCGTTGTCTTCCACTTTCTCCTCGGCCACTCCGTCGGAACTCGAGTTACGCGCGACCGGAGCGGCCGGGGCGTCGACAATGCTGGGAAGCAAGGATGGGTCGGACGGCTCATGTTCCCCGGAACCAAAACCTGCCGGCGGCGGGGTCTGCAGATCGATGATCTGATCGGATTCCACTGGACTCGTCGTTCGCCTACCGGAACGGGAAGGGCGGCGACGGGTATCCGCGCGAGAACGGATTAACGCAACGTTGACTTGCTGAGCCTCGTAATCCTCGTCTTCTTCGTCATCGTCATAGATAACCGAAGGGGAGGATGGCCCCGAGTCCGAAGAAGAATTAGGCGACGCGGCCGCTGGCTCAGAAGAGGGCACGGCCGCTGACTCAGAAGAGGGCGCGGCCGCTGACTCAGAAGAAGGCACGGCCGCTGACTCAGAAGAGGGCGCGGCCGCTGACCCGGATGGAGCCACGGCCGCTTCGGATTCGGAGTCCTCTTCAGAGTTAGAACTGGGGGTGAGACCGGTTCTACCGGGAGTTTATTGAGGGGATGGAAGAGGGGACCGCTCCGCGAACAGGCTGTCCTCGCTCTCCGACCCGGGCTCTTCCCCGTCGTCCGACTTGTCTGGGGGACATTGGCGCGAGGGTGGGGATTCGCTCTGCTTCCTCTTCTTAGGCGGGCTGGCATCAGCCAAAAAGGGGCTGGAGCCGACCGGACGTTTTTGCCCCTGCGATCCTGCCGGGACAGACGAAGAGTTGGGACTGGCAAGGGGCGAGTCGGAGCCGGCGGGAAGTTCCTCAGGTTCCGACCCTGCTGCGGCGGGCAACGGGGTTGGGTTCGGCGGAGAAGTCTTCCATTGACCCACCATTCCCAAGACAGACAAGACGGATTCCCGTACCTTGGGAGGAGCTCGAAAAAGGGGAGCGGCCTGGCTCTGAGTCGCCTCAAGCTGGTCTTGAAGTCCACACAACAAGGACCTAAAACGATCCTCTTTATCCAGCATGGCATGACAAACACGGTCCGCCCGAGCCAGTATGGCATGGGCGTCGGAATTCTCCTGGCGGGCCCGGTACAGCTCAGACCGCAACTCCTGTTGCCGAGAAGTGGCCTCTTGCAACTGCCGCTCCAGATCCGTGATTTGGCGAAGGGCCTGGGCGTTGGAGTCGCGCAAGTGGTCGCGGTTGTCTCGCACCTTATCCAGGTCTTGGGACACCTGGCGGAGCCGGGTACGTAGATGCGTAAGCTCCCGAGACATGTCCGGAATTTTAGCAGATTGCTGTTTCAGCTGTTCTAACTGTTGAACTGCGGAGTGACAAGAAAATAAAAACTGTAAGCAACTGGGCCATCACGTAAGAGGAGACGAGGCACTCACGCTGAAGCTTGGATCGTTGGACCAATTCCTGATTGGCAGACCGGAGAGGTTCGACGACGTCTTCCAACATGCGGAGGCGGTTGCGCTCTCCCATCAGGACGGCGACTTGGCATTCGAGATCGGCCACCTTTTCTTGGAGATTGATTATTTCGGGAGATGGACCCCGAACGGCGGCTTCATCAGCCCGGCGGTTGGCAGCGGCGAGTTGACGGACCAAGTCGGCTTGGATCTGCTCCAAGCCATCCACCTGAGCGGTCAACACGTCCAGCTTTTTTTCCATCCCCGCCGTTTCGGAGATCGGGGTGGATGGCGCGGCCGCTCGTTGTAGAGCGTCCGTGAGCTGACCCACAATGGCCCTGAGGCGGGCCACCTCATCCTCCGCTGTTTTGCGACCGAGTTTCAGCTCGGCGACCCGGGGGTTCAGGCGGTCCAACATCGCGCAAGAAGTTTTGAAGCTCTGAGACAGAGCTTCATAGTTGTCCTGGCAGGATCGAAGTTCCGCCCGAAGGGAAGAAACGATGACTTTCAGTTTGTCTCGGTCGCCGCAGGCTTGGCCGTGAACGCGTAGCGCAGCCTCGGCGCCAGCAGTCGACAGCACCAGATCGGGGGCGCGAGATGATTTCGGCGGTTTTGCGATCTCCACCCCGCTGGCAGGCGAGTCGTCATCCACGAGAACAAGGCGGCAGACGTTGGCCTTGTCAATTTGCAAGACTAGAGGTGAATCAAGACAATGTTAGTATTGGTGAGCATGCTTGCTAGCCAGTGTGGAGACCGACCGAGTTATGGAGATATTATGAAGTGGTGGGATGACGTACCAAAGCGAGGCATAGATGGGCGGTATCGGGTCAAGTGAGTTCGAGTGAGATCGTGTCCCGACCGTTGTGCGGCCGTGTCGCGACTCAGGGGCGGCTGTGGTGAAGCGACTTATAAAATAATACAAAGCACTTTCCAAAGGGCGCATTCTGATTGGCGGAAATACGGGCCAAAGGTGTGGGCGCCGGATAGACACCGCCGAGGAAGTCTACAAGCGGCCAAGCGGCGCCAGGCTGGGAACCAAGTCGGCGGACCTGAAAAGGAGCGAGGATAGTCGGATAAGCGGGCTGAGCAGACGGAAGGACTATGGAGGTTTGACGGCCGAGGCGCGGATAGCGGACGGCCAAGATGGCGGACTGTTCGTAAGGATGGAGAGAAGGGAACCCGAAAGAAGAGGATTGTTCTAGTGGAAAGAGTATGCACCGGGATCGTAGGAGAGGCTGCCAAGGGATTGCTAGCGTCAGCGGCCGAGAGGCGCGGATGGGTGGCTATCCGGCCGAGCCGGCCGGGTACAATGTACCATTCGGACTGGTACCATATGGGTTCGGTGTACCGGCCGGGTCGGTACCATTTGGGGTTGGTGTACCGGCCGTACCGGTACACAAAGTCGGAGTTAGCCGGGTTGCGTTGGGTAAGGTACATGACTGGTCAGACGTGTTATTTGAGGTAGGTTACACAAAGGGAGTATTGGACATAGGATAAATCAGTATACGTTTCGCTTTCTTAGACACAAGTCGCTTTTATTGGTTCACGGCAGAGGGCTAACAAGGTCCCCTCTTGCTGTTATTGGTTTGCCCGGGAAGGTTAAGTTAACCCACCGGAAGTCCCCTGACCGGGAGTCGCGGCGACTTCGTATACTCACCTCAAGTCGCCCGTGTTTTGAACACGGTATCAAGTATTGGGAAGTGGTGACATTTGGCCTTCTGTGGAACACATTTGGATTCGCCCTTCATTGTTATTGGTTTAGCTGGCCGATCGATTATTCTCGGCCCAGCCGGTACTATACAAACTTCAAGTGTCCTATTGGTTTAGCTGGCCGATCGACTATTCTCGGCCCAGCCGGCACTATACAAAGTTCAAGTATATTACCCAACGAGCTCCCCGGTGACGATTTCCGCCCACGAGCTACCCCTAGTCCTACACTTCATCTCCCTATTGGACAGATTTACACTTTTCGCCCTAGGGTCCATCAAGAGAGCTAACCACCCAGTACTGACGGGTACACAAGGTGAGCTTTTAACATGCAACATTCGAGCAGTCGCGATCACGCGGATGGAAGCGACCGATCCAGCCGGCCTCAAGCCGGATCGGATCATGACTCGGATGGACGGAGTACCCATCCGGTGTACAGTCGTCTGGGACGCCGTGGGTGTTTTGCGTCTAGGAAGATTTTTTCTGAGAGCGCTAACACAGAATTAATAGTGGAATCAGATGCTTGCCCAACAGCATTAAAGGATGTCCGACGTATATATTGGGGCCATACTATGATTATCATTGAACACCCCTCTATCAGGGGTCGAAAGCAGTGTTTCCGGTGCGGTGATATTGGTCACCCTATGAGGAAGTGCGCCAAACCGCTTGCAGAATTGTTAAAATCGAATTGCATTGAAGTTAAACTGCAAGATTTAAAACAATACGCGTCCCAAGAAGCAACCTTTAAAAGTATGAACGAACTTCGAGCACAGGTGGAGGCGGTACGGGAAAGTCAAGAACAGGCTCAAACATCACAAGAAAACGAGGAAGAAAAAAGCGCAATAGTTACCACGGATGAAGGACCGGCGTCAATAGCATGCGTCACACCGAATAAACAGGAAGACACAGAGGTGAACCAGAAGAATGATGAACACAAGGAGGATCCCCAAATGCAATCACGAAGTCAACAGCCATCGTCGGACTGGGTTACAGTAAAGCGATTCAAAGGGCGTGGTGGAACAAGTCAAAAAGACGATATGGTAATTGAGAAGAGAACGACAAAAACTCAACTTGAGTCAAGCCTTCAAAGGCACATAGCTCAGTCAACTCAAGAAGAACCCAAAACTCCAGGAAGTCAACCGGAAAAACGAGGGTCAGCAGGAACAGAAGATACAAAAGACCAAGGAAAAAAGAAAAAAAGGACTGACATGCACGACAGCTCGAGCGAGAGCAGAAAGCAATTATCCTTCAGAAGAAAGCGGCCACTTTACTGATGCAAGAAGGCAAGGTGAAAACTTTTCTTCATGAATCCATCACCCAAGTGGACCAGGAGGAAGGAGCTATTCAACCAGTTCAAATGCCAGAGATCAAGAGGAAGGAGAAGTTGATTTAACATCAATACCAAACGTCATTCAAGCATTAGGATTAACGGCGACACCAACACTAGCGACAGGTAACTGTCAGGTCTATGCGGTGTGTCAAGCTTTAGCCTGTTCACAGCAGCTCGGGGATAAGGTGGAACGGTTGGAAGCTATGGCGAAGAAATTAAAGGAAGGGTGTATAATCAGGGCGCTTTTAGACTTCGACTTGAAATTTCCTCCCGGAACGAGGAAACCTACGTTAATGGAATTAGGACGAGCAGATGACAAGATCACGCCAAAGGAATCTCGAAAGCAGTTCCAGGAATACCTGCTGGAATTTGCGGGTAGCAGCACAAAAATTGATGAGATCATACCAAGGACTAAATGGGGGTGCACAGACACATTAAAAAACCTAAGTACGCTGCTTCGAAGGGAAATATTTGTCTTAAGTCACCCAACTGGGATGAGAGTTCCTGTGGTGTCACATCTAGTCCCTGAAACAAGATCAATTAAAGGGAAAACATTTCAAACGAGTGGTGAATACCCGATGACTGTGGGTATATTTTACGAGAAGATGAGAACATACCTTACTATTGAATTGACGGAATTTCAAGAGGGTCACCGACCGTTGATCTTAATATATAGTGGGCAACACTATTCAGCTTTGCTAAATGGGAAACGGTATCAAGCGACGGAGGATATAACTATGAAGGATAACAGCGAGGATGAGGAGTTTAATGACGAGCGTCTTGAGGACATCACTGTCAAACATGAAGGAGTGGATGGTATCAGTAGGACAACTGGGCAGTCTCAACAAGATCAAATTTCGAGCCCGGATGAAACTATTTGCTCAATTTCGCCAGCTTCTTCACAGGAATTGGTAATAACTTCGGATGGATCTATCACTAGCTACGGTAACCAATCACCCTGGGACCCTGAAGATTGGGACGGCAACTATACAGATCTTTTACAACGATTATCTGGTCCTACGATTCACCACGGGCTGAAGTGCGAGATCACTCAGATATTAAGGTCGAGGGATCCCCGGATGACGGAATTGTTACACTTTTTATCAGACACGGTAATGAAACTGTTCTTATCGGAACAAGAGAGGTTGATCCAAGCTGATCTGTCAGATCAGGATATCTGCACGAAACTGCAACAGAGATACCAAATCTCAAAGCCGATACTCCAACAGTGGTACGAACGTGTGTGGTGGGATCATACAGCGGAACAAGCAAAATTACAGCTAACAGACAGTTCAGCTTCAGACTCTGAATATAAGGAATCAGAGCATGTGGAGAGTTTGCAGGAAACGATAGCATCTCAAACGAGTGACACTCCAGAGTCCAAGCGAATATGTAGGAGAGAAACTACTGGGGTTGAGGTAGAAGAAATGGAGATAGTACCGATTCAACGGGAACTTTGTGATGAAATGATGAAATGTGAATCGAAACCAAATATAATGAGTTTGTCAATGGAAGAATTCATAACGGCATGGAACCATTTATTGCTACAATGGGAGGAACATACTGGAATTCCTTTCCCGGTACTTAGCTCAACTAAGACGCTCTGGCTGAAAGCAGCACGACTAGAAGGAAATCGATTGCTGCACTTGCTGAAGGAAGTACCAGGATCTCACTATATTCTCTACAGTGTACATGGAAGGGTGTTGGTGGAACTTACCAAAACATGGAGGGAACAATGTTGGATTGAAGTGGTTGAAGCTGGCAAAAGCGAAGGGCTTGTGGATATTGCAGGGGAATGGTTTTCTGACTGGTAGAAACGTTTTAATGTAATGAACAGTTCAGCCCAAAAACATGCGATCATGAACAGCTCACAGGAATGGGCACGACTAAGGAAGATTCAATTCGGAGGAAATGCAGTATTACGATTATTAGCTCCAAGACAAATGTCGACGTTAGCAAATATGCTTCTTAGTGCGCATCTCTTCGCAGAACAGATAGCAGCTCTCTCAGGAGAAAATTATCAGGCGACGGATACCATTGTATGTTTGTTACAGAGACACCTTCGCTTAGTGGAAACGAATACGGATTACGCGGCTTATATCGATGGGGTTAATACTGGGATCATAGGAGCATGGAAGAACCTGTTCATGTTCATGTATTCAGCAGGAATAATTGAACTCAAAGCAGTTCCAACTCTCGCATCCGACTATGACAGTCGGCGTCAATACTAAGGGCACTGCAGTAGGGCAGACATCGGTTTCGACATATATTAACATGCAAAAATAAGACATCTTTACGACACATCGACTAATGAGAGATCTTGAATATGAGCCGGCATCGGGAGAGGCATCATCCGGGCTGAATAAGTTGACTTCAGTGTTTCTAAGTCAAAATGTACGGGGATTTGTAAAAAAAAAGACATCGACGCCTGGTTTAATGCATGGCGGTGGAATAAATCTAATTATGTGCCACACATCATTTTAATTCAAGAAATACACATTGCTTCTTTAGAGGAAAAGGAAGAGGTGTCAAGGAAGTGGGCGGCCCTGTGGGGTCATCACAGTCGACATAAGACATTATCATACTGGAGTATACACACAGCGAAACAAGCAGGGGTAGCGATATTATTATCCCCGACGGTAGCAGGCCAAGTAATCCCGTGGAAGCAAAATGTGTGGTCAAATCGATTACTCATAGTCAAGTGGAACGATGTGGTAGTGCTTAATGTATACGGTCCATCTAGTGATTTCAAGTGTCGAGAAAAAAATTTCGGAGCTTTTCGGACGATGTTTGAAAGAAAACCTGTGAATTGTATCCTGGGAGGGGACTTTAACTGTGTTGATTCACCGACGTTGGATCGACTAGGTGGACAGCGATTAATGCGACCAGAGAGTAAGGCTTTGGTGAGACTAGTACAGGAGTGGGGATTATGGGATGCTAGACTATTAATGATGCCGGCTATGGATGAAGTAACTATCGACCCTTCAGATCATTACACATAGTGGCGAGGGAATCAAGCCAGCCGGATAGATCGCTTTTACGCGTCCGATAACTGGAAGAACTGGGTGATCTGGGTGGCTGTAGAAGCACCACCAGTATTATCAGATCACAACCAGGTGTTTTTGTGTTTAAAAGACCCCAGCAAATCCCAAAAGTATATGAACAACAGGCGAATGCCTTACCCTTTTTCGGGGTCAGGTAATGATCACATACACTCACTTTTACGGGAGCACATCATGAATTCCAATACCAGATTGAGTGAAGACTCAAGCTGGGATACACGAATTGATATCTGGCGAGACATTATTTATCACATTCGGAA
>MIQA02006149.1:0-14027 GCA_001887855.2 Sclerospora graminicola
ACATTAAGTCTGAAATTGAACTGTGATATTTCTACTTAAATATCACTAATGTAATGGCACCCCATTACAGCGTGCATGAAAATTTATGCCAGACATAGGTTGTACAAGCCGATTTCAACACTCTTCATGTTAGGGCTGTCATTCGTTGTGACTTTCTACACCAATGGGTCATAACTCTCTTAGAAATGCATTTGAAGCCCACACCAAGTTTCAAAACATATGGTCCCGTGACCCGAGGAGTGTGACCCGTTAGGAATGCCTTTAAGTGACCTACGGTGGAACAAGATCCTGCGTTGGGGTCACCGATCTCACCCCAAGCAACAACGGTGATAGTGACATTGAAGATCTCAGTGACTTCGATCTGTGAGAGAAACAGCTGTTTGATGTAGGAATTGATCATCTATTAGTACAAGACACCAGCATTTTTTATCAAAATAATTAAATGTAAAATTTCCCGCTTTCGTGATTGTAGTCAACTGCTCCATAACTTATATTGATAAAAGCAAATACTGGGTGGGAGATGGGAAAAATGCGCTAACCTTTTTGGGGTACACACCATCACTTCAACTTTTAGCCTATTTAGAACAGTAACCCGCGCCCTTGTTGCGCGTTTTTACTAATTTCTCAGGTCAACAACAAGTAAAGCCATTTCAGCCATCTTTTGACGAAGGTTTTGGATTTGAGTCACCTTTTGGAATATTCCCTTATCGCATATTTACTACTGTATTCCTTATGTGATTGTCGACAGCTATCTTCATGATTTGGAGTAGACTATCTACAAAACAAAAAAGTTACCTGAATTACAAAAATGTGTCATACTGGGGAAAGGCTAAACAGCCAGGGGCATCTGTATTTAGTTATGACTTGGCACGAGAAATCCACTTTTACGCCCTGAATATCAAGAATACATGTATACACCTTGCCTTTATAGCATACGTATTCTACAGCGTGGTTACCGGTACGTTTTAGCTGGCTGAAGTTCCTACTGTTGGCTACTTGTCTGTTTCATTACTTGACTGTTTCACACGATACATGTTCGTTAGCGGACGACAACCAAAGAGCGTGTAGAAGCAAAATTAGTGAGCGAATTACCGATGTGCTACTGAACTCGTTGAGATGGAATTCACCAGTTGTCGAAGTGTTTCCAGAGTGTCGCACGAGTTGGCTAAGGATGTTGCGTACGTGAGGGTAGGAAGATGCTCACCGAGAGCTGAAAGAAGGAAGCGCTGTGCATCACCATAATCATTTCCGTTTGTCGCAGCGCATCCGTACTTCCTTTTTCAAGAATCACTGCCAATTGATGCACGTTTGAACGATAAGTGCGCTGCATAAAAAACATACGTTAGCATTAAAGACAGTGTGTACTTCGACATGATTCCACCGTTTCCTTTTAGAGTTTCTCCTCTGCTGGATGAGATGAAATGCTTCCTCCATGTTGTCTGAAGGGCTTCTTCACATTCTGTGACACTGATAACAGTGTTCGCTTCCTGAGCGCGTGCACGTAAACGCAACGCAAGTGCGGGCGTTTCCATGAAACGCGGTGATGTCATCTGCACAGATCGCAAACGAAAGTAAAAGTTCAGAACTAGTAAAACTCCCGGTATAAGGAAGAATTATTCAAACAGGAAGCGTACCGAACGAGACGCTATGCCAACGCCACCGCTTGAACAAATAGTCTGTGTTTTACGAGCTTGTTCTCGACGGCGCTGGATCGATGTAAGCTGGAATCGTGGTTTAAAGTAAACCGAAGGCTTGTCAGACGAAAAGTCCAACTCATCGTCCGACGTTAGATCGCCAATAACGCTATCAATCAATTCCAATTTTTCTAAAGCCGCCACCAAGTCGTCATCCAAATGCAAAATTTTTTCATCTTCTGAAGCTGCGCCTGATGACAAAGATGGCAGATTGTGTGCTTTGCGAAATCCGTTCTTGATTGTAGTGGATGACAGCTTCTCCCAGCTCGTGCGTATCCATGAGCAAATTAAAGCACGTTTTAGCGGCTGCAGCTTGAATGCATGGTTTCTATCCGAATGATTCTGCAATTGAGTTCGCAGCATATCAACCCATGCATTCCGGAGGTGCGATTTAAATGGACAGTTCCACGAGATATCTGCGGGCTGACAGGTAGCCGTACACGACGGCGGCACACGCATGAGATGAATATCGTTAGAAGCAGCATATGACTCGATAGCCGCAGTCCAATGCCCTGAAAAATCATCAACTAGCAAAATAACAGGCTGCCATGGGCGCTGTCGTGAGCCAAACATCGCCTTGAGCCATTCGAGATGCACGTCCTCATTCCACCATGCTGAAGGGTTTGCATACAGTTCTACCGTGCCCTCCCCTTTCATTATTTCTTGCGCCTCTTGCCACACGTAAACTCCAAAACCCCATCGCTTCACCCAGTTCTCATGATCACCGCCTTGCACTGTTGATCGGCAAGATTTAAGGACGACAAACGGAGGGTACTTTTCACCGTCTGAATCCCCCAAGAGCACTACGGTAACGCGCTCCTTATCTTTGCCTCCATGACGAACCCATACCGTTTTTACGCCGCGATCGTCAATGGTCTTTTTTGGCAAATACTAGAAAAATACCCCTATCCACAAAATAATTATAATTTAGAAACTATCACCTCTTTCACACATTTTTACCATTTCGTACCCGTTTGATCTGCATTGAATACTTTGTTTACTCCAAGCTCTGTCATCTTTCGCTGCACTGCTTCCCCAAAGTAAACTGCTGCGTCAGCAGCTGCTTCTGGGGTTACTTGTCCTTGTCGCGTTCTCGCGCGAATGCTTAAGCGGTTACGCCTAAGAAATCCTACTTGCCAGTGCCATGAGCCTCGAAATTCTGTTATTTCTAATCGTTGTGCTATCTCGGCGCCTTTCAGGCGCAGCATCGTCGCGCTTACAGGAACACTATCTTTACGTAGCATGTTGATCCACAGAACAATCTCTCTTTCTGCTTGTGGAGGCAAGATGGCCGCAACACCTGGCGCTCTCACATATTTCATCTCAGCCACTGTGGCGTTTTCGCATCGGTGCTCCAAAGTTAAACGCTGTTGCCGCCATTTGTAAATTAATTTTCGCCTGTGTTCTCTCGCGTCCAAATTTAAATTCCGGAAGTAACTGTAAGGGTAGACTCCATGCCAAATCGATCAAAATGAATAACAACATCAAGCTTGAACCGGTTTGTAAAGCTGCTGCGGCAGCGGTTGGGATCTTGTCGCCCATTTCCCGTTGTTCGCGGTCTTCCTTGGTGTTGAGGCATCGCGAGGGAATCGTTAAGTGAGATTTTATTACGTACCGGTAGAAGTGCGTTTTCTGCACTGCACTGAACTGTCGGCAAGGACATAAATCGCAACTGTACGATATTATTTGCTCAGCGATTGGCTCCTGTCATCTGCTGAACGTCGACAATCACATAAGGAATGCGGTATAAATTATTTAAGTTAAATTATGAATTATTTTAATTAAATAGCTACGTATTTAAATTAAATTATAAATTATTTACATGCATACGTATATGGATTGTAATTATCCTGGTGGGCTGCAAATAAAAAATGCTTACGGGCTGAATGAAGAGTTATGACATCAGTAATCGCACAAAATATCGACGTATTCTACCACTTAGTGTCGTTATGCCAACAACATCATCCCAATACGCATTTCACTAACACCAAACAAAAAACATAAATTTTGCTATACGAACTAAACGTTATACTACTCCGCAAATCAACAAGTAACATGGATCGAGGCGCCTGGGAGATGATTGATGGAATACAGGCAACCTTGAAGGAGCAGGCCAGCACAGTCTGCAAACATGACCCCAATCGTATCGCCAACGGACACGGCAGCAAGTGCTAGTTCGACGTGACTTGGTAAAATCTCCTTCGAGAGCAATGTAAAAGCATTCACATAGACACCCCCACCAAGCAAACCCACGATAAAGCATACAAATAACAATCCCCAATTGTACCAGAAATGTGTTGCTGCCACAAGAGTGAAAAAACCAAGCAGTACCATTTGCAATACTGGCATGAGGTATAAAATCGGTTTCGTGGCTTGGAAAAAGACGCCCGAGGATCTTGATAGAAACACTCCACCTTGATATGCAAGACCTGCAGCCGAATAAAAACGCGTCCGAGCTTCTTTACTTTCTACTGGAAATCCAATTGCTGACCATACGCCTGTTTGTAAGGTATACTCGGCCCAATAGACTGTCACCAATGGAATGATATATGGTCCCAACGTGAAAATAAATTTCACTTTGTCCTTTAATCCCATCATCGAAGCGTTGGATATTTCATCTAAAGATTTTTCACAATTTGTCCATTTGAGCGCTCTTTCCTTGTTGTGCACTTGGCTGTTCATATTTTCTTTTGTCTTTCCAGCGACTAAACCTTCATCATGTTGTGAATTTTCAGGAATTGCCATGTAATTGCAAGTACTTACTGGAGGAAGAGACGACTTGTCAAGGAGCATGAAAAATACCAAAGAGTATAAAAGGGGAAAAATCATGGCCAGTTGTAAAGTCGTTTGAAAAGTTAATCCACCCCATAAATGAAAAACGGCAATCCATGCATATCCCCCAACCCCTGCCAAGCCCGTACCACTTGACCAGCAAGTTAGACATTGTAACGGACTTTTATAGAACGACGACATGGCGAGAAAACTCGCTTCCATCATGCCGGATTGGAGTCCAGAAAACGCAACTCCAAGTAATTGTAGCCACAACGAATGTTTTCCATTGATGACGACGAAAAAACTTAAAAACATCCAAACGGTGCCTAAAATAGTACGTTGCCGATAGGATACGAATTGAAACCAATAAGGACCCGAGAGCTTGACAATCAATGCTGGAAATATATCGAAAAAATAGACAAGTCCCACACCCCCTGCAGATATCTCTTGGGCACCTGCAATCATGATAACGTAACCAATGTTGTTAATAAAGCCTAGCGTCCAGAATGCAAGTAAATTACGAAGCTGTTCGGTGTCGCCATTCACTCTCGTCATTTAAGAAAAACGGCTATTTGATTGGTCAGATTTAGGTATAAGTTAGCTGGGTTTTCTGATATTTCTATCGCACAATCAGGGCTGGTGGTGGAAAGTAGGTTTGAATAAAACCTAAATAAAACCTAGATTGATCAGTTTCCACAGCCCACGCGTTAAGGCAACCTTGACTCCGCCTTAAAAATCCAATTTTACAAGAATTATATCTGATTATTGCTTTATGTGTTCCTGGCCATACTTGGAGTTTGGGGCTCAACAAGAATGTGGCGATAAGTCTTGAAATTGAAATTCTGATAACTCGATTAAAACCTACTTCTCCAGCGCATTCAGTTTTAGGTTTTATTCCAAACCTGCATTTTTAAACCTATGCTTGCCAGCCCTGCGCACAATGAGTCGCCACAGTAAGAATGCCACGGCAACCACACACTTTACGTACAGTGAGCGCGCCGCAGCCGACCACGGGACGTTAAAACGTCGTTTTGGTCGTGATGCGCAATTGTCGTTTGGTGTATGCTGTCTCTGTTTGGCATCTACTTGCAGTCGCAGCCCACTTGTGTCGCCTGATGGGTTTGTATACTGTAAAGAGTGTATTTATGCGAATCTTTTGACCCAAAAACGGACAATTCAAGAAAATTTGGCCGCTTATGAACGCTTTTTGGAATCTCAAGAGCGTAAAAAGCAGGAAGAAATGGTAAAAAAAGAGTATGAGATGCTAAAAGGAGCATTGGATGCCACGGAGCGAATTGGGCGACAAGAGGAACAGGACAAGACAATGGTGGCGACGGATAAATTAAAAGAAAAAGTTGACCAAGCCACAGATGCAGAGAAAAGAGAAGCCATGAAGAAAACGAGCTTTTGGATTCCAGATTGTACTCCCAGTCAGGAGATCAAAGTGGCGAAACCAGATACAAAGACAAGAGACCCCATGAGTCTCGAAGATATGAAGCTCAAACACTTGATGCCTGTCAAGTTTGAATGGGAAACCAACGCAAGTGATGGAAAGTCGAGAGTTTTGTGTGCCGTGACAAAGAAGGAAATTTCGCATCAACGTGCAGTGCTGCTACGACCCTCGGGACAAGTAATTTTAGAAAGCTGTCTAAAGGATATGGTGATCCCGACTATGACGTGTCCAGTGACGGGTCTCAAGCTGCGCAAAAAGGATATTGTGCACTTACAAGCTGGAGGCACAGGCTTTAGTGCCCATAGTACCGTCGAGGCCAAAAAGTATCGACCGAGTATGACGTAGAATGGGCAAATACAATCGCGCGTAGGGCTGACTGGAACGTACCAGAGTTCATTGAGATGTGGGAGACTGACAAAATACCGTAGATTTGATAGAGCTGCGAGATACATGTAACTTATAGTAAATTGTTACAGAATCCAGTGCTTTAGAAATACTCTTTTAGACGATACAAAATTATGCTTTCCGTTAAGGGTTTCTTCACATAACGAAGATTCATTTGCCATAAAGTCTTCATTCTTGGTGTACAAAACATGCTCTAACCTCGAACCCCATAAAATATACCATGTGCTCCGACATATCCGTTAATATATTGCACATATCTATGCTTTTTGTGCGTAAAATAGTAGCACAGATTGTTGCGGCCATGTCACTACCGTAGAGCTTGGCTTCAGTATTAAAAAATCACTTTTTTACTTGAACGCCAGTGTTCATGAAGTGAATCATGTTCACTTTGTTTGTCTTTGGTTGCTGAAGCTGTTTTCGATCCTTTCGAAGTATTGCAGACCTAGAAGTGCAGTAATGAAATGGGGTTGAGCCTAGCATTCGATCTAGAGTAAACAACAGGAGATACTTACACGATTTTGTGTGCTCGTCTGGAGGGTTGATTTGCTTGTTCTGGTCCCGAGTCCAATCGATTACGTACCGGATTCATAGACGCAGCAGGCTTTTGAAGCTGTTCCATGAGACTCATGGGGCCCCGCCCTTCAGATAGAGTATTGTGAGCAAGTTTTGAAAGTGTTGAATGCGTGTTTTTACCGCGTTGAATAACAGCACCAGACGCCGTCAAAACAGTGGGCACACCCAAAACGCCACCAGCATCGTTCCGCTTGCGTTTCTTGTTAACTATTGGATTTAATTCAGACCAGCTTGAGTTCTGGGAAGCTGACGTGTAAACACCAGCCGACAAGTTTTTTGGTTTCGCCAGCCCAGCAAAAGGTGTCTTACGGAGACTAGCCGTCGAATTATTCAGTTGTTGCCGTTCTCGTCCTGCTCGCATAAAGTTCGCGGCAACATGGTGCAAACAATACTGCGTCTACAATAGCATGAAAAAGCTTTACAGTAAGCCTACGATACCATCAGCAGCAGTAAGTTTCCTCGTACCTTAGCCGTATTGATGGCAAGACGACAGCGAGCTTCGCCTGAAGTAGTTCCTTTACAAATTCCAAAATCGACTGCTTTGCCTAGCTTCACAATCTCTGTCGGATGCGTCACTTTGAAGGCAAATTTATTCTTTTCTGTCGCTGGTAAAAGGGTAGCATTCAACACCGCTACGATCGAGCCTGTGACTTCCTTCCAGTGGCATGCATAGGCGTCTCCAAAGAGAAAAACACCCAATTCTGTCCCGTTCAAATCGGATAATCCCCATACCATGAATGTCGATCCATTGACGGCTGGTTTCGATAAGGTCTTTCGTGTAACCACACCAATTGTCACCCAGTCAATCTGTTCCAACACACAAAAAAAAGTACTGTAACCCACATGACCTTATTCAAGACTCTAATTTGTCCACTTGAGACCTACTTCTTTGTTTGTAAACGTGTCACGAGGCACACGATCCATCTGCCTTAATTGAATGATCTGCCGTCCTTCCATCTCTTGATCCAGAGCCTTCATTGAAATAGTTCGGTCAGTGATCCGCAATCCTGAATAAACTTCCACCGCTTCGGTATTAATTTTAGCAGGTTTTATCCGATCGGTGGCCGTAGAAATCGGGCTTGGTTTTGTTGCGGCTTGGGTGTTGGTCGGTGCTCGGTTGAGTAATAATGGCGTTGGTTTGCGCTCTGCATTGCTCCGGATGGCACAAGATGACGGTAACTTGTCGTTACTAGACTCGCTGTTTCTTTGGGATAAACCGTGCCAGTTCCAGCTTCGTGCGGCAGTGGCAAGCGGCAATGCGGCTTCATTACTGCTACTCATTCGCACAATATTCAGCAATAATTATTGACAAAACGATTTGTAAAAACCTCGTAATAAAACATGAAAAGTTATCAAAAGGGGGACCATTATTACCCAAAAAGAGGGTGTACGGATGAAAGAATACTAATACGGTTTAAAGTTCGGTTAGTTTACTATATAGAACACAGCATCTGAGCAAATTGGGCGTCTTCAACCTGCATGGTCTTGAATTGACCAGTCGCGTCCGCCAATAATCTCGCCACCATGTGCTTACACTGCAAACGGCATGACTTTATCAATTGGAACTTGATTTACTGGTACCACTTAATGACGTACCATCGCTGTCGGGTGTGTCATCACAGTCGTTTCATGGAAAACTGCACAAGTGCAATAATGGCTGAAGCAATTGTAATAATTGGCGCCGCTGCCGCTATCCATCGATTCATCAAACACCTTTTCCCCATGATCCATGGCTCCGTCCGTCTCTTGATCTCTTTTCTTGAATTTATTCAGTGACTCCACGCGGTAAAAGCTGCGCTGAGACGGTGTCGCAATCACTTTGACTACAACGCCTTTGGCCAGCAATTCACTGGCCGCCTGTAACACCTGAAGATCTTCAAGCAAAAGCGATGCCATCATTTCACCATGCGCAATCGAAAATTGTCTCTCCTTGCTCTGCTTGACATCCTCCGCCACGCGCATCAGCAAACTCACGCCCATGGGTGTACTCATTGATTAAAGCACATGAAAAAATATATATATTGTAATAAGAGCCAATCATATCAAAGGCGACGCCTTTCAAACAGCCAATCAAACAACAAGATAAAAATGTGGCAATTGGTCTTCCGGAACGGTGCGCGCTTGTTACTGGGCACGTCCGCGGCGGGCGCGGGTGGGATAACGTATGCGGCACATTCCGATGAAGGCTTTAACCGCTCGCTTTATTTCTGGCGCAAAGCTTTTCCAATCTACTTACACTACCGAGTAGCCCAGCTCTATATGGAACAGCTGGAATTCTCCGACCAAGAGCAAACGATCGAGTATGAAAAGCTACACGAGAAATATGCCCCTGAAGTGTTTGATATTGTATTAGAACTCAAAGGGTTTTACGTCAAGTTGGCTCAGACAGGGTCCACGAGGCCTGATGTACTACCGAAACAGTATTTAGACCGAGCAGCTAAACTACAAGACGACGCACCGTCGAAACCTGTGGAGGAAATATGTGCGATCATTACACAGAGTTATGGGAAACCGATGGACCAGGTGTTTCGATTGATTGATCCAAAGCCACTCGGTGCCGCGTCAATTGGTCAAGCGCATCGCGCTGAGCTGCTGGATGGACAAGAAGTGGCCGTGAAGGTGCAACATCCGAACGCGGAGACGTATTTTCGCTGGGATATTAAAACCATTCAGGACTTTTGTCGGTATTTCCAACCCGCGCATCTTCCATACCTTATGGAAGTCGAGAAGCAATTTATGACGGAGTTTAATTACGTTGAAGAAGCCAAAAAACTTGGATACTGTGCGAAAGAATATCGCCAAGAGTCCCTATGCAAGAAAAGTCGCTATTCCGGAACCAAAGCTAGAGCTTTGTACCAAAGAAGTCTTAGTGATGGAGTATTTAAAAGGTCGTAAACTGTTGGATGGCATTCAAGATCATTTCGAGGCCATTGCAGCCGATAAAGGAGTGACAGTGGAAGAGTTGAAGCGAGAGCAGGAAGAGAAGGATAAGGAACGAGAAGCAGTAGGATTGGATATTGAAACAGGGCCGTCGTCCTTGCAATTGCGCTTGTATGCATGTACGCTTGGAGTTAAGCGCTTTGTCAGGCGTCTAGGAAGAGTTTCCTATGATTATACACTGGGATTCATTGCTCCAAAAGAGTGGGCACCGCGAGAAAAGGAGCAGCATCAGTTGTTAAACTTACCAGCGATTCTAAAGCTTGTGATGGATGTGCACGGATACGAGATTTTCGTCAATGGATCGTTTAACGGAGACCCACATCCGGGGAACATTCTGCTGCTTGAGGATGGCCGCCTTGGTCTCATTGATTATGGCCAAGTGAAGCACATTTCGAAAGAGCATAGAGTTCATCTTGCCAAACTGATTGTGGCGTTGGCCAAAGGTTCGCGTGACGATATCATTAGCGTCCTAACGAACGATATGCGCATTAAAACAACCAATATGGATCCCTATTTTCTCGAAAAACAGGCTCGACTGATGATTGACAATGACGATCGCACCGTCACGGAAGGCATGAATGCACAACTATTTATTGAGCATTTACACACGTACGTGGTTAATCTTCGGTTTGCCTTCAAGATGTGTGTGTCTAAGTGTTTTTTTTAACTAACAATGTGTTGGTTTTGATGTCTGTATACAATGGGTTTAGGATTGACCGAATCGAATACGTCCCAGACGAGTATGTGATGGCATTCCGCTGTTCGTTGCTGCTCCGTGGCTTCAGCTACCTTTTGCATTACAAATTTTCGCATGCAAAAAGCTGGGAGGGCGTTGCTCGACAGGTGCTACGTGAAGTTGAAGCTGAGCCAACGCAGGGGTGAGAGAATACATAGAAACGTGTCACATGCTTGCAGCAAATTTATAGAAAGCGAGGCTGATACAAATAAATAGCAGTTACCTATCCTCATTGAGAGAGAGAACACATAGAAACAAGTGACACATGCCCGGGTCTGCCGTGTAAGTGGTGCAGGTTTTTCTATAAGGGAATATCCCAAAAGGTGACTCAAATGGTTTTAAATGGCTTTAGATAACTTTACATGATGTTTTAAACATTTTTAAACGGGAATTTATGGTAAAATGTTTGTACAAGCTGTTCCAATTGGGTTACAATTTTTGAATTGACCAAGTATTTTATAGAGACTTGATATGCTAAAGGCGCATTGTGATCTAGAAAAGCCGTATATATAGCCATCACATTTTTATGTGATGTCAGGGACGTCGTCATTTTCAGTAACTTACGTCTAATTTATTTTTGAATAATTCATTGCCCAAAATTCCGGGATGTAATGTACCGGTACAGGTAATAAGCGTAGCGAGATGCATACTTTATCTAAAAGCAAATGATGGAAAAGAATGGGTACTATATAAATTTGATGTAGGAACTGATCATCTAATTAGTTGATGATGCCCAAGACACCAGCATTATCAAAATAAGTGGCTTAGAAAAAAAACATTTCCTTGTAATCAAGTGTTCCATTGCGTTATTTTCGTGAAGGCAAATAAGGCGCTTGCCTTTTCACTTCAATTTATAACCTAGAGTAACACGCCCCCTTGTTAGTCATTGAAGCGCAGTAACCGTATATTAGTCGTATTTTACTATAAATTCCCGTGTAAAAATGTTTAAACAACATGTAAAATATTTAAAGCCATTTAAAACCATTTGAGTCACCTTTTGACGATTTTTGGATTTGAGTCAACTTTTGGAATATTCCCTTTTTATAAATACTTAAGTACCAGGGGTGTGCGGTATCACGTTTCGGCACCGGTACTATAGTAGCGAATCAGGTACCAAAATTTTATGTGTAAAGTAGTCCATTTTAGTTATCAACTATTGTCTACTATATAATACCTTATCCTAGAAATTAAATGGTGATCTGGATCTTCCTGGGAATACAATTGCTCGGATGCCGAGTATCTGCTCGCTGTTCGCGGTGCTGGTAAGGGGTTTTTAACGCACTGGATACACAATTGTAGACTCATTCCATCTTTCCTCGTCAAAGGTTGTTGTTGCTCCAATAAAGCAACTGTGTCTAGTTGGGCCCTGCTTTGAGCCCATAAAAATTTACTGGTTTCTGCAGACGTATGTCTTAAACCATTGAAACTTGATTGATTGCGCAAATGCCACAACCATCTCACTATAATTCCGCAAAAACCAAACCATAAGCTTCGGATTTGTTTCTTGCAATAGAAGGCTTTAACTTCATATTTCACCATCATCATTACTCGTTTACGACCGCTAAGGACAGTCGGTTGACGAGATGCATTATATCCATCTGATGTTATCAACTGGATTTCCATTCCCTTTAAGCGCCCATATTTCGCGTAATTATCCATCCATAACACTTCGAAATAATCATGCATGCATATATCACTAATCGGCTCGTTGCCCTTAGTAGCATAGTGATGAACCTTGTGATTCATCAAAGTTGTCCCATGAATAGTCAGGGATATTTGTAAAGTGATCCGCAATGATATTCATCCATTCATGTAAGTCTGTCCAGGCTGAACCTTCCTCTTCCAAGACTTTATCGAATCCTTCGCCATAGTCTTTATAAGATATCTGTACCTTAAAGTGACGTCTCAACAAATCCATTATGGAATCACTCGCAAGATAATCTTCTCCCACCATAGCTGCGAATTGCTCTGCATAAATATATGCACTTATGAGGTATCTTGCCAATGTAGATTTCATCCTTGGAGCACATAATTGGATTAACTTGATACCGCCATAATGATTACGGCGTAGCTCATTCCATTCTTGAGTGCTGTAAATAATCAATGCCCGCTGTTCTGGTGCTTTCAGTGCTAAATATCTCTGTTCCCATGCACCAAACCATGCGGCTTGCACCCCTTCAATACCTTTGTTTTTGCCTTGTTCTAACATGGCACACCAACATTGTTCACGCCATATTCGAGTGAGAGCAATTACCGTCTCTGTCGTTAATCTATCCAGTATATAAGGGGCTCCATCAAATGTTTGTAATAATTCCAAAAGCAGCATGCTCTCCTTATCTGCTGCTGTTTTCCATACTCCTGGACCTTTATCTAGGTGTGGAAATGGCACCATGGACTGCTGTTTCCAAGCTGCCTCTAATGCTCCCCAAGCTTTGATCCAATGTTCTGTAGACTCTTTTGGACTTGAAACACAGTTATTGAAGTCATCCACAAATTCTCTCTGAAGTTGAATAAATGGTACATCCGTTCCACGTACATACCGGATTGGTTTCGTAAGAAGCTGTGAACCTTGTTCGTTAGGATCTGTCCGTGTACATAACCGTTTGGCTTTGGTGGTTCTCTCGTGTTCCTCGATTAATTCATCGTGTTCACCTTCTGTTTGTCCCACCTCATCCGAAGCTGACTCTAGTAATTTAAGTTCATTACTATTCGTCATGTCTAACCAGCTTCGACGGTACCATTGGTGTAATACCGATTCTGGTATGTTATAATGACGCATCACTTTCTCACGGGTATCGGGGTGAGTCAGGTCCGCTTCCAGGAGCTGAATTTGTTCTGGAAGAGACTGTCTACTGACTTTTTCCGTTAAGAAGTGCAGTACTTCTAGCCAACCAGGATCATGAGTCAGAATAATCTGCTCAATATCGTTTTTAAAATAGTCATGGATGGACGGTCCACCAAGTCTATTAGTGATATCCGCCACCATTTCCTCCCAATCTTCAGCCTGTTGTTTCTGTTGGGCGTTCACATCTACAAGGATTCCGTTTTCCGTCTCTTTGTGTTCTGAGACCTCGTCCATAACGATATCTCCATTTCTTCCATGTTGACTATTATTGGATCTATCATCCTCGTAATCTTCGTCTGATTCACATTCATTGCTATTGTCAGTCATGATTATATCTACTTCACCATCCGATTCATCATCTACTGCTCTCAATCCATGAATATACGCCGAGTAATGAGCTTCTTTGAAGAAAAGAACAATTGGCCATTGCGTTTGAGCCTTTGGCTCCTTTTGCTTCAAACGTCGAACTGTGTCAATACAGTTCTGTAATGATATTGGATATTCTCCACTCATCATGTAACAGTTGTTTTTTCTGTTACGTGTTTCTGGTGCGTAATGTATTACGCCGGGTTCTTCCATTCCTGCACTTATATTTATGACAAAGATATC
>MIQA02006150.1:0-18352 GCA_001887855.2 Sclerospora graminicola
ACTTCCTCCGTCCAAAAATATAGGGAACAGCCCATACATAAGGATGTCCAAAAATATAGGGCAAAATTCTATTAATAAGTACCTGTTTTTGGTACAGCGAAGACCTCCCATTTTGGACCAATCACTAAGAGTTGTCTACAAGTGTCATTCAACACGTGGCAACAAGGTAAGGAAAAAGCTTTATGGTAACGGGGCCTTCCCGCCGTTGTCTTTATCCCTCTCCCATGGAAAATAATATCTAACTATGCCCATTGTTTTGAAGGTCATTTTTTTTTACCTCCACTAAGAAGTGATCTAAGAAAGGTACGCATTGTGATATTTGTAGAATCGTGGGTGCTCTAACTTTCTTTCTAATGATTTTGTGGTTGTTTTGCACAAGACTTTTATGATGGTGTTTTGGTGAATATCCTGTCCGTTGTTGCAACGAGTCAAGTGACTACACTGTCGTGAATCGTATCGATAAGGACGACTCAGTGGTGGCGGTAGTGCATCGCAAGGTGATTCTCTATCTGCTTTATGATGAAACAATCATTTGGGCGGTATTCGACCATCCGCACATTACTAAAACGACCGTTTATGAAGGTTTTATTATCAAGCAGTGTGCTGCCTATCTAGAAGAGAAGCCCACTCGCGCAGTGCAAATTGGACTTGGTACTGGGGCGGTTCCAAGTATCTTGCGCAAAATAAACATTCTGACAGGTTCGTTTTTTCCCTGCTTTTGATAACATTCATCGTATGCTAATTGACAAAATATTGTCGTACATGTAGACGTCGTGGAGATTAGTGATGCCGTTGTGAAGCTGGCAGCTAAGCATTTTGAGTATGAATGGTGTCCTGGTCCTGATAAAGATAAGGAGAAACGATGCTAACAATTTTATGCAGTGTGCTGCTTATCTAGAAGAGAAGCCCACTCGCGCAGTGCAAATTGGACTTGGTACTGGGGCGGTCCCAAGTTTCTTGCGCAAATAAAGATTTTGACAGGTTCGTTTTTTTCTGCTTTTGATAACATTCATCGTATGCTAATTGACAAAATTTTGTCTTACCTGTAGACGTCGTGGAGAGTAGTGATGCCGTTGTGAAGCCGGCAGCTAAGCATTTTGAGTATGAATGGTGTTCGTAACACTGAAGTAAATAACCGGACAGGTGTAGTCGAAGGAAAATAAATTGTTACAACGAATGGCACCGTCGAGTCTATTCTTGCAAACAATTAGGCACATTGGGCTCTTGTGGAAATGGATGTAGCAACACGTTTGAAGTTTGTTGTGGAAGAAATGAACCCAGATGTTAACGTCGAAGCTTACGTAGCTTCTTCAGAGCAGGTGAGTATTAATGGAAATCATTCGTGCTTCAGGAGGGCTTCGAGCGTTGTCGTATACTTCGCGCTCGCAAGTGATAGATAGAGGTAATAGTCCATTCTTACTAACGAGTGCGCTCTTGTTTAAATGAGGTATCGTGTAGCGGTTGCCTCCGTGCGCTTTTAAAGACGCATGGAGCACAGTCTGAAGGGTCACGAACACCCTGTCGATGGACACGTATGATAACTCGCGGAAAGCTTCTTCAACGTTATCAACAAGTTCTTCGATGTTTCGCGCAGTCTTTCGGTGCTGGAGCGTCTGTAGGGACGCAAAGAAGCCAAGATCAAGGACACTAAAATCGGGTGAATTGGCTGGTTGAGGTGCAAGACACATGTCCCACCCTCCCGCACAACATGCGGTGCGAATTAACGCATCGTCAACCAAACATGCGGTTTGGCGTTGTCTTGCTGGATGCGAACGCGTCGGCCTGATGGCCACTGTCGCTTGATCTCTGGGATGACAGACTTTGCAAGACATGCTCGGTAGATCTCACGATCAACATTGTATGTTTTGAGTTCAAGAGTCCCCACCTCGCGATTCCTGCTCGATCTTTTTGCAGGTTTGTATACAACAAATGACCACATCCCAATCTTGCCATCCCATATTTTTTCCTGTGTGCGTCCCATCGCGGACGTGCTACGGCAACAAGAAACATTACTTTTACCATGAAGCTCTTGTGCTGGACAGTGAAATGCGGCGCCTCCTCGTCTGGACCAAGGTAGTAGCGTTTGTTGTCTCGTTGTAAATAAAACCACTTTTCGTCTAGATGAACATAATCCAACATGGGATCAAACTCAAGCGAGCTCAGCGGCCCACCACACACGAACGAAAGCGCAAAATTGATGCGAGCTGTGCGATGCTCTTGCGTCAAATGGGGCTTGAGTCGTGAAGGATGACTGCGGAATGCTCCCGCTTGGTAGTAGAGATGCAAAGTCGATTTAGGAATACCGATGTGCTCTGATAAAGTACGAATGCTGGTTCGATTGTGCAATGGCAAAAGTGCGATAGTCTCGGCGAGATCGGCGGCGAACTCGTCGGTAAGGAGAGACTTTCGCCCACTGCGACCACGCCGACCACTTTCTCCATCGTGTACGGTTCCAGTTTCGTTCATTTTGCATGCAGTCCTCCACAAGCGGTAAAGAGATTGCCTCGAAACCTTAAACTCAGCAGCCAGCTTGGCCACAAAGTGCGGCGGGAGGCGTAGTTTCGACGCCTCGGCGTACATTCGAGCGAGCACCTCCCTTCGCTCCTTCGAAGTCAAGTTCTTGCGGGTTTTTGCCGCATTTTCGTGTTGCTGCGTCATTTTGAAAGTGTCCGAGACAACTTCTACCAACTTTGGAGGGCTGTATCTCAGCGTAGACGCACTCGATTGATTCGATTCAAATTCCCTACCAATCACCGTTTAGTTCTCTTTAAATTCCGCCAATCAGCATTATTGTGGCATTTTGTCCGACACTAATCGAGAATTTCAAACATTTTGTTCCTTATATTTTTGGACGGAGGAAGTAGACCATAAGACATCTAGATTGGCGGAAAGCAAGCGGTCCTGATGGTCTACTTCTTTTTATGATTTTGCGAACAGCGTCATTCCGACCCTACTTGATGTCTGCAATGAGATCATGGGAGCGAAACATCAGTCGTTATGATGCTGAATGTAATTCGACAAGATTAACGTGTTGCTCGCCAACCATTGAGGAGTAGTAGTTGTGTGCTCCTTCTTGACGTCGCCAAGGCTTACTACACAGTGGATAGATTTCGCGATATTGCTGAAGTTTAGGTTTTTGCAGCGGCTTGTGGCATTATTTGAGAGGATTCACGAAAGCACAACAGCACAAACTTTCGTAAACAGTGATTTACCTATGCGTGTAGTTTCAGGGGTGTCCGTTAGCACCCCTCTTTTTCATTATCGCTTGGGATTAGCCTTAAAGCGCGATTCTGGGTTACGAGGCATGGAGGTGCAGGGTGGTCACGAAGAATATTCTCATCGGCTTTTGGCCTTTGTAGACGATTCCACCATCTTTCTGGAAGATAGCGAACCGAGTAAGTTGGGCAATAGCGGTCGTTCACCGCTTTGGAGCATTATCTGGCCTCTACGTATGAGGTGGGCTACCCGCCCTTAGCACATAGAAACTGAGAGGTCCGGATAAGGGCAATTCAACGACGGTTATTAACGGTGACGTTGTGCGCTACGTCACTGGCGGAACGGGTGCAGTTGTTTAATGGGATCGTCGTTACCGGAATTCTGTTCACGGCAAAAATGTTCCACCCACCCAAGGAGGTAATGGAACAGTTTGTCCATATGCAAACGAGGTTTATCTGGAGCAAGGCGACTGGTGTGAAGTTTTCGCGTCATAGAATTTCTCCATTATTACTTTTCTCGCCTAAATCAGCTGTAGTTTAATTTCTATTCCAGTGGCTATATACACCTTACTTGTCAAAGAGGCGACGTGCTGGCTTTTGGAGCCTCAGGATCGGCATAACCAAGCATGGAGGAGGAATGTTAGTCACTTATTGGATGTATGAAAAAGACCGTCCTACATCTCCCCACGGATAAAGTTCGCGAAAGGACAGCGCCGGGTACGCACTTTTACCACTAACCAAACGTTGCAATATCTATCTGAAGCTCCTGCGCCCAAGCCAGAGGCAACAAAGGAGGTAGTTGAGTATATAAACGATTACCTAGCAGAATTAATGCAGTCCAATTTGATGCGGGAACCCAAGCCAGCGCAAGGAATCGAAAATGGTGAAATCATTACGGTCCGTCGTTTAGATACTATCGTGGACTACCCAACCAGACGACAGCCTTTCGGGGTACATTTAAATGGAGTCTTAACCCTTAGATCTCCGAGCCCTTTCAAGTAGCCATGACCCCAGGTAAGTATGATCGACTACCTGATGTTTCGAATTTTGATTTGCAAATACAGAGGACAGGACGAGATAGGTAGTCCATATAAACGGAATCAAAGAGCACACAAGATCCAAGGTACTCAAGGGGCTGATAACCATTATAACGTGTTCTCCACGGGTGAACATTGGTGAGTATGTAGGAACACCGCCGCTTTTACACTGGTTGCGACTCCTCCGGAATTAGATCACGTGGAATGGAAACTGTTACGACCGCGGTACATGCAAGCAACAGATAGCCAAGGAAAGAAACAACGACTTTATCATCAAAAGGCGGATGATCTGCTATGGGAAAAGGTCGACGAAGATCATCTTGAGCTTCCCACTTGTCACGCCAATAGAGAAGCAACCACAATCATCTTCTCTGCGCATCCTGTTTAACATGGGTACCCATGGCATATCGATATGTTTAGATTTTCATATCCCGAGTCATGTTACTTTACGGGCGACTTTTCAGTTGAATGTTTTCTTAAAATGGTTATTTACAAGCAAGGCGATGTCCACTGTGACTATGCCGGAAAAGGGGTCACACATGTGGTGTGGGGGTGTAAGTGAGACCTCTCCTTTTGGGCTCGCTAAATCAACAAATGGAATGGCCACCGATAATAAAGTAGGAGGTAGGGCTGAATCAATGGAACAGAGCGACTCGGTCGACACCGGGTATATCGTTAGATTCGACGCGTCGACTTAGGAAAAATGTGGGAGGCAGAAAGATGATTAACAACCAGTTTAGCAGTACCTTCATCACTGGCTCAGTATAATTCATCAAAATTTTTTTTTCATCACATGACTACTACCGTAGTAACTCTGGATGAATTATACTGCGTCAGTGATGAAGGTGTTGAATGATCTCTGAGCCAGTGATGAAGGTATTGCTAAACTGGTTGTTCGAGCACTATCACGACGACCTGATAACGGACAAGGGCCCAAGCATAAAACAAATTTAGGAAAGGGCCCTTTCCTAAATTTGAGGATCGAAACCACTACCTCTAACTTACCAAGTTGGTGCTTAACCACTGCACTCAAAGTCACTAAGTCGGAGGTAGTGGGTTCGGCTCTTCCCTAAATTTGTTTTGTGTGAGGATCGAACTCACTATCTCTGATTTACCCACTGCACTATTTGAACCCCCAACATCTTTCTGCCTCCCTGATTTTTCCGAAGTCGACGCATCGAATCTAACGATATATCCGGAGCCGACCGAGGCGAATTTGCCTACCGAACAAATTTAGGAAATGGCCCTTTCCTAAATTTGTTTTGCGTTTGGGCCCTTTCCTAAATTCGTTTTGTGTGAGGATCGAACCCACTACCTCTGACTTACCAAGTTGACGCTTATCCACTGCACTATTTGAACCCGCAGTTACGAAATGTCATTTTCCTGTATTAAATACAGCATATCACTACATCCATTTCACTGAGCACAATACATTTTACTGCCTATCACTGCTAAATGCTTCTCTAGACTACCGTTAAACAACAACAACCTGTTCCACCATTTTTACGCAGAATAAACGTAAGCATGACTACTACCGTAGTAACTCTGGCGCACCGATATAAAAGCAGCCTTTTCCACCCTGGAACGACGGGGACCACTGCTACACCATTGCCCGTTCAAAGTTTATTCAAAGTGGACAGAAATAGAAATTAAGCAATACAGTATCTGCTCCCACTTCCGGAACTGTCCAAAAATTATCTATTTTCAAACTTGGTACAATTAAAGAACATAAGTTTCCAAAAAATGTGTGTTGATTTGTACCACTACTGTCTAATATTAATTCAAACAGTAGCTATGATTTAAGGTGAAAAAGCAACAGTATTTGATAAGTGAGCTGCTGATGAAAGCGGGGAGCATGTCAGCCAGAGTTAGCGATACAGTTCTATGAAAAGCGTTACAACAAATGTATCGCTGCTCGATGCAATTGGACGAAATTGGACGACCAAGTACGGGTCTTGTGAATGTTTTAGCTATCGTCAGACGGTGCATTATGCACCAATGATCAGGATCCAACAAGCAGATTGACTATAATCATCTAGCACAAGGCAAAAGTCTTGCGGGTAAAACACAGAGAAATGATACACATTTGCTCGATTTTACACGCTGTTCCTACTAAAACTGGATAGCCTATATTAACTGATTATTTCTGAAAATCAGGAAGTACTGTAATAACAAAAGCTTTGAAATCAAAGTGGATAGAAATAGAAATACACAAAAATAAAAAAAGCCTTGCAATCAAGTTAACAAATTCTAATCAAAGAAGAACGATTTAAAAATAAACTTATTTAACTTAGTTTTTGTCTTTACAAATGCTTTCTTTTTGCTATGCCTAGTCATCCGCGAGACATCGCGGCCGAGCAGCGTGTTCTCGACGCATATGCTCAGGGTGCCGACTGGAAAATGGTAGCTCAGTTCAACGGCATAAAAAAGACGACTGCTTGGCGATTCGTCACCTTACGAGGCAGTGTCGAGCATAAACCGCGCGGTGGGGTGAGGTCTAAGCTTACGAAGAGATTGTAGAAGCTTTTGAGCGCTACATAAACAAGGACTGTACTATAACTCTGAGGGAGATATGAAATGCAGTCCTCATTGATTTCCAAGTACAGGTATCAGAGTTTACGGAGTCGCTACTTGTGCGGTATATTATATACAGTAAAAACGGTAAGTCGCTACTATTTCAAATGTAACAAACCTAAGTTGTATTTTTCTTTTGCTGAATGTGTAGGTGAGAATTGAACCCGTGACATGTAATAGTTTCACGAACAAAACGAAGTGGCAAGAGTTTGCAATGAAACTACTCGAACACATGGATAGTGGGAATTATATTGCTTATTACGACGAACCAAAACTTCAACGTTTGCTGCGCGCGTACACAAGGGCGTTCGAAGAAAGGCGAACGCGCAATCATCAAACAGCCGCCATCTAGAGGACTTAATCTCCAGGTTCAATGCGCTGTTTATACGGCAGGTGGTATCATGCACGGCCGTATATAACGCGGATAAATAAATATAGAAGACAACGCTGCGTTTGTACAAGAGCGAAGTCATAAGATTATGGCATCGAACGAATTCAAGGAAAATTATGCCGGGAAAAAATGTTATCGTATTTGACAACGCGCCTGCGCATAACCAGACAGAGATCCGCGTACCAGGAGGGGATAACGTGGTGCTACTCTGTCTGGGGCCATATTCCCCGATGTGCAACCCTATTGAAGGTACAAATGGTGGTACTATAATGCTGGCCGTTCTTATGATTAACTTTTTAGGTTGTTTTAGTGTTTTCAAATCAAGAATCTTCGAGCTCGTCATAACGACGTTTTCGAGCTTAACTCTCAGGTTTACAGAACCATGACGGAGCAGAGAATGCGTTTGCTCGAAGAAGCGACCAATTTTCCCATGAAATTCATTACCAAGGATCTCGTTAATTCGATGAGCCTTCACTTTATGAATGCACTATATTCGGAAGCACGTTTTGAAGACATGGGCTACGGTAAATAGGCCATGCTTTCAGCTCTATACATACTTAAACATCAATTTGCACTGAGTATTAAAGAAATATACATATTGCACATTACTCTTCGTCTATCGTTGCAACCAGCCGTAGGATGTATGACAAACTGAATATGAGACGTTGCGTGATAAAACTTACAAATGGCAACCATGAAATATGAGAATAGGCTTCAGACGTTGCTTTTTTTATGTCGAAGACAGAAAGTGAGTGGATGACTCCAACGGCAACTGTTGGGAAGGTGAGGGATAAAAGCTACCGAAGAACTTTCTGGTTTCTATTCTTTCCAAGATTGATTGATTGGCTAGGACCATTTGCTTCTTTCTAGATTAATTGGTTGGATAGGATTACTTGTAGAGTTTTTTTAAATGAGCTAATTCACTTTTCCATTTACTTCCTACGTTCACAGTTTCACCTCTACACTATAACCCTCTTCAGGTTATGAGCCCAAATACGGCAGAGACAAACGATTTCTTAAATGAAGACAATTATTTCGTATGTGAGTTTAATGCTCGGATGAAACTCGCCAAGAAGGGACTGCTTAACATATTGACGCGACGAAGGCTCCGAGCGAAGATGACGCTAACGCATCGACATGGAATGTAAACGATATAAAGGCCTTCGCAATTATTTGTACGATGATAAATCCAAGTCTTCAGTCCATTGTTCGGAATGCAGGAACGACTGCAGAAGCTTGGGATATTTTAAGGAGCTTCTTCTTCGCAGAGGCATTCACAATAGGGTACAGATGCGTCGACAGCTGCATGAGTTTAAAATGCAGAAAGGATGGATGGATCATTTCTCAAGTTGGACGAGTTGTGTATGTCAATGCAAGCCATCGGTGATGAATTTTCGCTGGATGGGCAGCTTGTGATTTTCTTCGAAGCTTGTCTGATGAATACGATCCGATCGTGAAAATTATCGAGAACATGAGAGAGATTGATTTATATCAACCAAAAGAGATGCTTTGTCGTGAATACGAAGGTATTGCTCGAAAGGATAAGAGCGAACTCGCGTTGAAGGCTACAAGAAACGTCAAGAGTAGCAATTTTCGGTCGAAGGAGAGAAGAAACAAGTTTTCGGGGACGTGTTTTCTATGCGGAAAGTGTGGACATAAAAACAAGATTGCTCGAAGAATCAAGACAATAATAAGAACTCTGAGCAAGCGTTTACTATGAGTGAGCATGGACCTGAAGGTTGGCTACTTGACAGTCGTGCAAGCAGTCATATGTGACCATTTCGTGATGATTTTATGGAGATTCGATCGCTTAATAGGTCTGTTAGCATTTCGATTGCAAGTGGGGAAACAGTGATGGCTGCTGGAGTCGGGACAATTCGCATCGTCCTGAAAAACAAGAAGCCAATACGAATTGAAGATGTGTTGTACTTTCCGGGGTTGTACCGTAGGCTTTTGTCAATTCCAGCACTATCCAAAAAGGGTTACACGTGACCTTTCGGTAAAACATGCGCGATCGGGAATGATAAAGAAGTAGTGACTCAAGTGACCCAAAAGGGAAAATTGTTCGTGTTAGAATGTGAAACATTGGAAACAGCATGCACGAGTAAAGAGGTCGGTGGTGAAGCCAGACGTGTGAGTTCAAGTGTATGGCATGCGCAATTAGGACATCTTCCAATGAAGACAATGAAAAACCTTGACAAGTGTGTTGCAGGAATTAAGATGCAAGAGTCGTCTTTTGTTGATGGTGTTCAAGACGAAATATGTGAAGGACGTGTGACTGGCAAGTCATCCATCAAGCCGTTCCAAAGTCAAGTTACGGCGAAGTGAAGACCACTTCACTACTTCAAATTATTCATAGCGATGTAATGGGTCCAATGGAGACCAAATCGCAAGGAGAAGCAAGATTTGTGGTAACTTTTCTGGATGATTTCTCGCGCTATGTGGTCGCATATTACGTCACACACAAGTCCGACGTGATTGATAAGTTCATTAAATACAAGTCGATGATGGAAAATCAGTTGAATACTAAGATCAAATGCATTAGCACAGACAATGGTGGCGAATACATGAACAAACGGTTTGCAGAAGTGTGTCGGAAGGCTGGAATCATGCACCAAGCAACAGTACCATATTCGCCGCAGCAAAATGGTATGGCCGAACGAATGAATCGGACACTGATGGAACGTGCAAAATCGATGTTGAACTTTGTGCACATGGAGAAAAAGTGGTGGGCCGAAGCAATGAATACTGCAGTATATGTGAGCAACCGAGTAACATGCGCTTCCTGGCTAACCAAGACTTTTATTGAAGTATGTTTGGAACTAAACCAGACATATCACACATGCGAGTTTTTGGTGCTCAGGGCTACGCACACATTGACAAAGGAAAGCGCTCTAAATTGGACAAGAAGGCATTTCGATGCATGTGTTTGGGGTACTCGCATGCAGCGAACGGATACCGCGTATGGAATTTTGATTCTAAAAGACTAGTGATCACGCGATCGGTGACTTTTCAAGAACTACCAAAGTCCAAGTATGTACAAGTTGTTTGTGAGACACCAGGCGCAACGCATATGAATCATGACAATGAAGCAGCGGTGCAATCACCGGTTCCTTCTACGCCAAGTGTAGTAGAACCAATGGTGGTGGATCAGACTGGCAATGATCAACCAATTTCACGTCCTCGTAAATTTGAGTCTTTGAACCCGCATCAAGATTCTATGCATTCATCTGATCCTGCTTTCGACATTGATGATGTGTACATGGAGCCAACCGATCTTGATGTGGGTACTAATCAGGCCAGTGTGCCCAGGGGGGGGGCGAATAATCGTGACGAATGCGTAGTCCCATGCAATCCTTTCAGTATGGTGGACACAATGCCACACTTGCGTTATCTCCATCAATTCGAGACTCTCGAGCTTTGGTTCCAATGGGAATGTCTAATGCAACCGTTCCAACACGCAGTGATGAACAAGTGGAGCGTGCGCCTAAGAGAAATCGTATTGCGTATGAACAAGCTAATGCTGCACTCGAAACTCCATCGACATACCAAGATGCAATGGCGTCTCCTCAATCCAAGATGTGGTCTGATGCGATAAAAACTGAGTTACAGGCGCATCACACAAAGGAGACATGGACAGTTGTGGAGAAAACCCCAAATAAATCTGTAATCGGAACACGTATATATTCACATACCTCAAGCATCAGACCAAGTGGGTGTTCGCAATCAAGCGTAATGAAGATGGTGAAATTGAGCGGTTTAAGGCCCGACTAGTGGCGTTGGGTTATCGACAAACCTATGGAGTTGACTATACTCTCCAGTCGCGAACATTAATTCAATTCGTGTCTTCCTCGCAGTGTGCTGTCATTAAGGTATGGTTATACAACAATACGATGTTGATACTGCATTCATCAATGGGCTAGAAGAAGACGTATATATTCACATACCTCAAGGTGTTGACGCGCAACCAAATCAAGTTTTGAAATTAAATCGAAGCTTGCACGGACTGAAATAATCTGCAGCAACGTGGTTTAAAACGATTTCAAGTGTTTTTAGGAACATAGGTTTTGTGGCATGTGTTTCAGATCCGTGCGTCTTCGTTCGTCAGGATGACGATTTATCATGGGTTTACGTGACTTTGTATGTCGACGACATGCTTATTGGAAGCGTTTCGGGTGACTCTATCAAGAAAGTTGCTGATGAATCATCGAGTCATTTCCAGCTAAAGACACTCGGAAAAGTGCGGTTCATTCTTGGTATCGAAGTCGGATACGAGATGAGTATGAAACACATCAAGATCAGTCAGATCCCATGTATTGCCAGAATGGTTGAGAAATTCAACCAAGTCGGTTCAAAACCGGTATACAATCCGAGTGCTGAAGGCCAAAACATGGTCAAACGTGAAGAGAAGGATCCAAAAATGGCTAAATGTCCGTATCGATCTCTGGTGGGATCGCTTCTTTATGTGTCCACTTGAACAAGACTGGAGTGGTGTGTCAACTGAGTCGACATTTAGAGAAGCCAAGTGAAGAGAACTGGAATGCGGCTATTCGTCTCCTGCGCTACTTGAAGACAACTGCAAATAATGGTATTTGCTATGAAGGCAAGTTAGGTGGGCTGAAGTTGAGGCAATTCAGTGATGCTGACTGGGGAAGTAACAAGGATAACCGACGTTCAACATCAGGAGTGATGGTGATAATAAATGATTCTCCAGTCATATCCAAGTCAAAACTACAAAACAGTGTATCTCTAAGCACAGCGGAAGCTGAATATGTGGCACTTTCATTGTGCGTTCAATAATGTCTATGGACGAAGAGTCTATTGTTGGAAATTCAGATCAAGATTGCCATCCCCGTCATTGTTCATGAAGACAACCAGAGTGCAATTGCTATTGCAAAAAATGAGGGATATCACAGCCAAGCCAAGCACATTGATATACGATATCATTTGTACGTGACCAAGTCAAGAACAAGGTCATCGAGCTGGAGTATATTGAAGCCAAGCTACAGCTTGCTGATTTCCTGACCAAAGCAATTTCGACGAAGAAGTTTCAGTTTCTCGTGGCGAAATCAAGCTTTGGAAACTTTCCGTCGAGGGGGAGTGCTGAAGATAGAAAGTGAGTGGATGACTCCAACGGCAACTGTTGGGAAGCTCAGGAATAAAAACTACCGAAGAACTTTCTGTTTTCTATTCTTTCAAAGGTTGATTGATTGGCTAGGACCATTTGCTTCTTTCTAGATTAATTGATTGGATAGGATTACTTGTAGAGTTTTTTTTAAATGAGCTAATTCACTTTTCCATTTACTTCCTACGTTCACAGTTCCGCCTCTGCACTATAACCCTCTTCATTTTAAACATGCTAGAACTATACATTTTAAACTATAACGTAACACAGCGGTTTTACGCAGTACGCAGTTTTCCGCAGGAACCATCAGCTGTCCAATTATATGTCTGTATTTTTGCTACGCATGCCACGATTGGCTGATTAATCGAAAGCAGCAGTTTTTCGCAATAAAGATTTTCCGCGCCAACACAAAATCTGCAATGCACCAAACCTCAGCACCCCACTAGGGTTGAGGGTATAGTGATTGTAGAAGAGAATGTATTAATAAGTACTCCGGAGTAACTAATAGTAAAAGTTACACCTTATTTCGGCAAGCATAAATTAAGTCCCTCGCGTATGTACACAGTAGAATGCTTCCTTGTCGTCAAACAATTATTTTTGTAATTTACGCGACTTTTCTTCTATTGTTGATTTCCTTATTCAATTTGTCACTGACTGCCTCGTGAGTCGCTATTTTTACCAGTTCTTTTGCAGTTTTGACGATAAATTAGACTGGATTCTCTGCAATCTCTCTCAGCTTTCCCTTACGTTGAGTTCACCAACACTTCTTTCGGCCTCGGGCAGTTGGTTTATCAGACGTTCGAGCTGGTCCTCGACTTTATCTTCATCCCGGTTTGAAGAGGGCCAGATCGGTTTGATTTGGTGTAATATAAAGAATGGTTTTCCAAAAGCCATTTCAGTGAGCTCCTCATCCTTCATTTTTAAGTCTTCCTTCTGTTTAAACTAGCGCATCTTCGCATACATTTTTTTAATTGAGACACCCCCGACTTCACACGGTAAGCCTTCCAATCTTTGAAGCGTTTGGAATCAGCATAATCGCCCATGGCATCGGCTAGTGTTTTTAGCTCTATCGCCTCAAATTTGGAAGCGGAAGCTTTGATTGTTTTGAAATTATTGAATCCGAGAGCCATCAAGGTGATACTGTAATCGTTGTAGTTTTTAAGCCCGTGTGTTCTTGGTAGTATTTGGACACCAGCTACAACATCATCGATATTGATGCCTAACTTTTCCATCCGTTGTGTGAAGACTTTGCTATCTTCTTTGAGATGCTCCACTTTCTGCTTTGTTGAGCACTAACTCGTTAACATAAACCGCGACTTTTGCTCTTTCTAGTAGCTCTTCTTTGGTCTTGCCGATATAGCTTGAGTTCTCGGCAAACGTTTGCAGCTTTTCTTTAACTTTGAGCTCGACATCATTTCAACTAGTCAGTTTTCCGATCCGATGGTTGAGCTGGTCAAGGGTCTCGCTTGTGGGCGGTGAAAAGATTTCGTAGGCTAGAAACAGTTCGCTCCAAGAAGCCATATCAACGAGCTCCATCAAACTCATCTTAAAGCCTTCTTTGCGTGCTAACCACCTGATCTTCGCATAAAATATTTCCATTTTTTGGTTCTGAGCAAAGAATACGTACGCCCAGCCTTCCAACCTTCAAACTGGGTTGATTCCGCCTCCGTGAACATTTTGTTTAACTTTCAGATTACGCGGATGAGTACCGGATCCAATTTGATTCGAGTTTATCGAAATATACGCTCCCAAACCCCATCAGGATGATTTTTTTCGTCGTATATATTAAATTCCCATGCTTTACGCGCAACCTTTGCACACCGACTACAATACCATCGAAGTTGATACGTAACTCTCCCATCCGTTTTTGAACGCGTTTGTTGCTTTTGAGGTGCCGAATTTCCTTTTGCTCTTGCCGTTCTTAATTTGTTCTTGCCGAAATAAGGTGTAACTTTTACTAGTAGTTACTCCGGAGTACTCATTTTACAATCACTATACCCCCAACCCTAGTGGGGTGCTGAAGTTTGGTGCTTTGCAGATTTTGTTTTGGTGCGCTCTAGGCTAGCCCCGAAAATATAATGACTTTTAGGGTTTTCAGCGACATTTCTATGAAGATTTCCCGCAAAAAACTGTGTTTTCGATAGTTTTGGTGAGTTTTTGGTCGACTTTTGTCACCTGTATATTTTTTCAGAGACATCTCTAAGGATGACCCTTTACACCACCGCCTAGTCCATAATTTGAGCTTTTCATTGGTTCATGCGGATTCCACCTGTCTGCTGATTGAACAAATTTATCCTCATTTTGCTAAGGTACCCAATTTCCTGTGATGTTTTACGTTAAGCTTACGTTAAAAGTTGGTCAAAAGACCTATAAAAACTAAGTTAAATAAGTTCATTTTAAATCGTTCCACTTTGATTGCAATTAATTTTTGGTGTATTTCTATTTCTACCCACTTTGATTGCAAAATTATTGTTACAGTATATTTCTTTTTCTATCCACTTTGACCCTTAATGGTGAATTACCAAAATTCATTTTGCTCCAATCGAAATACTGTATAAATCCATGTATCAGCTGATCTAAATTTTATCTGCGGTTGCGGTTAGGTAATGACATACCGGTACCGGTATTCGCGCTCCCTATATATGGTTTCTCCAACTCCCACGATATTCAACCTTCTCAAGTACGTGGTATTCTCCAGGCTACCCTTACCTACTTCTCCTAATGACGAGAGATCAAATTTTCCGCCATTTACTCAGTATCTACAGTTGACATTTCATTGCTATTTAAGGAACAGGAATCGGAGCGACACTAGACACCAATCGAATTCCAGTGGACTTGCCGCCGATACCGGTATCGCTGTCTAGTCGTGTCGGATAAGTGCAAGAGATGTTACTCGGACCCCCCTGTACCGTTAGACAGGTACGATGTACCTCAATGAATAAAGCCACGACACTCGTACCTAGGATAAGTCTCACGGTGCGATGACATTTATTAATGCACTATGTATTAATACTCTCACTTCGGACACCGTACAAAAATACATTACCTGTATCCGATTTATTTTGTATAGATATTAAATATCACAAAACAAACGTGATGAGTGGCGTTGCCGACGATCTTCTTCTTTTCATCAAATCTGTGAAACGATTTCATGAGCTCATTGTACTAAAACAATAAAGGATGGATAATTAAGTTACGTATTACAGTAATTTCAAAGCTATACTGCACGAGAACTTTGGGCCATGCTGTAAAGCAGACGATAGAAATACGTAATCTCACAAATGTGGTACTACTGTAGTCATATTGCTTCCGATGTGGATGAGCGAAAGAGTAAGCGCTTAGGAGGAGAGATACTCCAGCTTTATCATTTCTGCACTTACTTGAAAACTATTTCCATACTTCAAAATATTATCTTCTGCCTCCGTTTTCCTTCCAGTCATTTTTCTTATATTTGGAATTATAAGAGACTGACTCGAGAATTGGCTAACCTCAAGTGTTCAGTGTCTCACCAAGATGCCAGTGCATGTACATGGACTCGCTCACCTTTTTGCGACAATCACTTTTTGGTCCTTTGCATCTTCCCCATATCTACCGAGAATTTTTAGCTACATTCCACGCCATTTCGTGATTGCCATAACGTGGTCGTACCAATTCCACACATAGCCCGCCATATCCGTGCCGTTTGATCTAGACGTTCTAGTTGTTTCGATCCTAGTCGTTGCTGGAGCCTCTGCCGGAGACACCCATGAATAGGCGGCGCTTGCCGTCGTTTATCGCTTCTTTGTAGCCTTCGACTTCATCTCCAGCGTTCAACCAATCGTTTCTAAAATGCTTCGAGTCGTTGACACCTGTGAAAGACCCGTTTCCTGCGTTCATTGGACACCCAGTGAGACTTGCGTCACTCTGATAGAACGTGTAAAGTTGAAGTTTCGGTGTTTGATACTTGATATAGGAGTAATTCGTTAGAGGGTCCCCATGATCCCATAGCTCCTCGGGCTCATACGTTTGCCGCAACTGATACCACTCGTACAGTTGCCATCGACTTTGGTCCCACTTCGTCGACATCATTCTTGCCTGTTCTGCCGAGTCCTTCACCTAAAACTGCTTCACTTTTAGTAAAGATAAGTCCATCAAATTGATACGCCAAAAACGTACCTGGTACGAGGACTCGACTTGCATTTCCGCTTTTTTCTCACATCGACACCGATGCGCTTTGGCGTCGTCTGCATCCAGCTTTTTGCTTCTCGTGAACTGCGCTGTTTTTGCCAGCACGATTTCTAACTCACTCAGAACACCATACAACGAGAACACAACTGTCCGCCGACTTCGTGTGGGGAGCAAGAAAAAAAGACGTTATTGACAAGGCCGTTCAATGGGTTCATAAACGCCTGCGGAAAGCATAACTGCCCAAAAGAGTATCATCGCTGATTCAGAAAAAAATAAAGTAACCTCTCTTCGCTGAGCATCTCCTCTTCATCTGATCGAATTACCTCCGACGACGAGGCTGGGAAATTAATGCATCAATTGTGGACAGACTTTCAACATGAGTATGTTTCGATAGCGGAACATAAAGGGACTTTTGCTGACGTCGGAAGCGATGAAAAAGCCCTGATCAAATCCATGTTTTGGGCATTTGCTCGATGTGACGAGAATCGACTATGGGAAGTACTGAAACTGGTTGATTATGAGGAACGAAAATATCCATAAATCCTATGAATATTTTTCTAGGCACATCAACCTGGAGAGTCTCGTATCTGGTTGCCTAATTTCATATTGAACCACTGTCACACTGATGCATTTGGTGATCTCCGACAGTGAAATCCATTTGTCTCAATTGAATATCTGTCCCTGCCCGATTTGTCGGTATTCGAGCAGCCTGCCCAAAGGCACACGCAAAGTTGCCGGCTGCAACAAGATGCAGAGCAAAGCAAAGTGCATCCGATACGGCGGTGATTGTCGAAGGCTGCATTCGCGAAGCGCTGACGATGCGATTGTGATGGCGCCATGGTGGTGGCGCACGTTGCAAAGTTGAAGGCTGCGAAACAAATAGTCAAGGTGGCAAATTGTGTACCGCCCCCAAGAAAAGGTGCTGACGCAAACGCATGTACCTACGAAAAGAATCACGACAAGTCGATACGATGGGTGAAACACCGTCCGTACACGACCATTGTACGTGGGAGTAGTCGCTTTACTGAACTTCACATAACGTTTCTTGTTTTGTTATGTTTGCTGCTGACAATATATACCTCATCGTGAGCTGTTATATCCGCTAACAATTAATTTCATCTAAAACCATATACGTTTGGTGGGTGTCCGAAGTGAGAGTACATAGTGTACTATTATCGTACCTAAATACGAAGTACATGTAAGAGGATCTATGAAGAAGTTGCTGACAGTCAACCGCGCCATCACCCTCCGCCCTCCGTACAGCCAATATCAAGGTATGTGTATCTTCTATTCTGTTTCATCTTTTTATTATATTGTGATTGGGAATGATGCGTATTTTTCTTAGTGGTGCGACTGTATAAGTTTGGACTTTGAGAGAGTGTCAGCCACACAAACCCGACCACCACAATAATGGCAGCAAACAACAAAGCACGAATTACTACATCAAGGCATACTCGTTTTGCATGTACTCCCTCAAGATGAAGCCAAGATCCACAATGTGATGCGCGTGAACGCCCCAGTGCCGATTGGTTTTTACACAGGAGATTCTTGCGTCTGCGCAATCGCCCATGATACGCGCATTCAAGCAATCGCACTACGATCTGCAAACCGTCACCGATCGCGCTGACGTCGACACCGTCACGTATCTCTTACCGTTCGATAAGGTCATTGAGTCGGAGCGTATGAGCGGTTTTATATCGGGCGCTGCCATTTCTGCAATTGCAAATTTCTCTTGTTCGAGCTCATTACTACCGGTAGTGCGCTGTTGTTGCTATCAATCGAATCGCGGTTCGGTGATTGTAATTCACTTTTTACGTCTCCAATCATTTGTGTTTTGTAATTA
>MIQA02006151.1:0-27770 GCA_001887855.2 Sclerospora graminicola
TATTCTTGGGTATCGAAGTGGTGACCAAGGAAACAAGCAAGTCGCACTGACTGCTGGGAGCCATCACTGTCGGTCGGAGCTGCAGTCCGCCGGCAAGAGCTTCCGCTCTGTGATGGAGTATCCACGGTTTGGGGTTCTGTGGGCGGTTACCTAGATAATCGTGCGAAAATCCCCTTTGCCCCAAGCCACACCCGAGTGTATTTTTAGGCATCAATCACAAGCTCAACTATCGCTAGACTAATGTCGTCCTCATGGGCTTCATCCAAGGTGTGCTTCTCTGCGCCGAAGCCGTCGCCTCCGTCCACTTACGGAGAAACTGGGAGCCGTAGACGTCGTGCTTCGCGATATGCCACTCACGATGGTCGTCGTCGAAGCCACTCGCGTAGATTGAACGCCGCACTGCTTCCTCAGGCACAGCCTTCCACGCGGTGGACACCCAGTCCGACACCGTCTCGACTGGAGGGGGGCGAGGGTTACCCTTGCGTGTGTAGGACACTGCATCGGAGTTCTTCCACGCCGTGATGCACTCAGAGACACGGTCCTTGGACGACTTACAGATCCCGATGTCTCCCGCCTGGAGGTACGGCGTCAGCCCCCCAGAGATCACGCACATCTTGACCTCCTTCTTGGCATATTGGGCCTTCAGGCGCTTGCCGATATGCGCGCGCATCGAATCCCACACGAGATACTGTCCTGGTCCATCACAGACGCTTGGAAACGCCCACTCCAACCAGCGGAGCAGAAGATCTTGGTCCACCCAAGCCTTGGGCTGACGGATAACGAAGCAGCCACCGACGCGCAGGAATTCCAAGCTGGCCTTGCCTTTCTCAATGATGACCGGTGTGAGCTTGCGTCCACTGAGTGTGACAGCGAGGATCAACGTGACTCGCATGGAGGCAAATCCTGTCGACCGGATCACGACATGACGGGCGCCTTGTTTGTCCACAGTCGATCCACGTTGATTCTCGAAGTAGAAAGCAGTTTCGTCCACCAGGACGGTGCGATGGGGGTCCATGTTGGGCTTGTGGAGATCAACAAACTCCAGGAACCCCACGGCACGGTCGACGAGAATCTCGTCCAACAGTGTTGTCAGGCTCGTGCGCTTGCGGAGGGTCAAGCTGAAGCGCGCCATGAATCCCGTCACCCAGTTCTCGGACGCCAAGAACACGTCCACAGAGTCAGCATCTTTCTCGTGCTCAAAGAGCCCCATCGCAGTGTCAGCGATCCACTCGCGTCTCACTTTCTTCTTGTTGATGCGCCGCTCAATGACGAGATCAAAAAGGATTTCCTCGAAAACCGCGAGGAGTGGCTTGCGGCCGGCTCCAGGAAGACGCTTGCGATGACTGGGGGCATCCGCGAGCTGATCACGCTGCTTCCACCATTTGCGATAGGTGGAAGCATCGTAATCCCAACCCTTCTTGCGGGAGTGACGGGCGGCTCGACTCGGCACGCCTTGGCCCTCGGTCCTGATCCACTCGATCGCCTCCTTCTTCCTCGCAATGTCGACGGGGTTGCGTTGTCCGGGCATAGCTGAATGGGAAGTGGCAATTCGAATGGCGGAGATGTAAAAAAGTGAGGCGCAGGGCCCTTCGAGAACATTGTTTGTGACTACCTGGACGCCACAATAGGCGCCACTAATCTGGGGGTTTCTATTTCTATTGTGGACCTCACCGGAGGGAGCACAAAACAGGGGATTTCTTATTCGAGTAGGGAGCTCTATTTGGGTAAATACGTTAGAATAGCGTGTTCAAAACAGCGGCGACTTGAGGTGAGTATTAGCGCGAAACCAGCGAGGCTTCCCGGACAGGGGACTTGGCCGGGGTTACTCTAACCGTTCCCGCGGGTGAGAACCAAAAGCAGGCCGAAGAGGGACCTTGTATGAGCCCTTCTGCTGGTGAACCAATGAATTGCGACTTGTGTCTAAGAAAGTGAAAACGTATACTATTTTATCCCTATGTCCAATAGCTGCCCTTTTGTGGTAACCTACCCCAAGATAGCCCGGCTGATAGTCATGTGTCTTACCTGAATAGACCAGTTAGCTTCGGCGGATGCTCTCTGTATTGTACACCAAAAGCCGCCGGATCGGCCGGATGCTCTCGTGGTGTTACTGTACACCCAAAGCCAGCGGAGCGGCCGAATGGCCATCCATCTAAAGGCTCACGTGACCCCACAATGGCGTAGCACCTCCTTGGCAAGTCCGCGTCCAACCGCTGGCGCCTCAGCCGTCTTCCGCGAACTTCCTTAGCCGTGTCTTCAGGGGGGGAAGTCCTTCAGACCTCCTTCCTCGTTCGCGCACCATCGACCCAGCCAGTCCAGTCTACCTCTGGCGTAGCCCGGGTCAACAAGCCCTCAGTATCACGCCCTCCTGGCTCACTCCGTGCCCGGCAACCTTCTGCCGCCAGAGAATACATCCAGCGGCTACTAGCCTACGTCCCATGTTGGCCGATCCGGGCAGCCGGCTAGGACCAACATTTTCACCAATCAGGTGGGTGCGTTCACTTCTCATTACCCCGTTAATTTCCAAGTCACTTCACCACAGCCACTTCTGAGTCTTGTCGCAGCCGCACAACGATTGAGGCACGATCTCACTACGTTTCTCGCACTTCAACTCCTCCGCCGTTATTATGTCTGGTCACGAAGATACCCACACTGACCCATTGTCGGGTCACTCCCCGATGCCCACGAGGCCCCCGGTAGGCTGCTCAAGCTCCGGCTCTGCTGGCCTCGAGCGTCGTCCAGGGCAACCCGAGGTGGCTACCCTGAAAAACTCAAATCACTGCCCTGACTACTCAGGTAGCTAGCCTGGAGAAGGCGAACACTGAGTTGTCCCTGACCACACGACTGGCTGCAGGGGGCAGATGAAGCCCGGGTCCGGGAGGTACTGGCTGAGCTCCAATTCCAGAGCCACATCAGCCGACTGGAAAGTGAGAAAGCCGATCTCATTCAAGAGATAAATCGCTACAAAACAGCTGTCTGAATCTATTGACTCGTTGCGCATCTTGTATCAGAAAGCGACGGCCGCCGTGCAATCCCAAAGTAAGTGCATCTTCGCTTATTCAGGACCATTTCACAATCCGCCCACCATGTATGCATTCACAGAACAGAGGGTCATGTAATATCATATCCTGATGCTTGAGTCTTCCCGTGCTTCCCGTAAGGTGGCGAAGCACTGCGAGAGGTGCATCCGCCTCTCCCAGCAACTGGAGAGCTCGCAAGTAAACTTGGGTCATCTGGAGAACCACCTGATCCGTCTTGCGAAAAGGCTGATGAAGTACCAGAAAGCGCTGGATCGGTCGGCCTCTGCGCTGCCCGGGCTTCAACGTCAAATCCTGAAGTCACGCATGCTGTGGCCCAGTCGAACGTGGATGACGCCCGACAAGTGGTCTCTGACCTTATGCAAGCGCCGCGCGGACTGTTTATCATCGATACAGGCGGATCGGACCCGACTGATTGCGGCAGGTGCCAGGGTGGATCGTCTGATGAAGGGCCCTGCGCCTATCCGACAGGCCATCAGGCACCTCCTCGATTTAGCTTGTCCCCGCGGCTCCGGTTCGGCCACTCCCGCTCCGCCATCTCTCCCTTTGGCTGCTGATTCTGATGCGGGCGTCCGACCATCCGGGGAAGAGACGTCTGCCCCAGGTTCGTAACCGTCAGCACGGGAGTAGCCACACGTCTCCGGATCTGGGATATTTCCCGAGAATCTAACCCTCCACCGGTGCCAGCTAGATCATCTCCAGAGGATCCTCCGGTACACGAAGAAAAACGTCGATCCAGCAGGATTGCATCGCTTCATTCCCCCGTGGCGGCTAAAACGGCTTAAACAGTCCGACTTGTCGGCGAACACGGCAAACGTTCGGGAAAACAATGGACCGGGATCCAACCCTGATCCGGTTCCGGCCTCGTCCGGCTTGCTGGCTTCTGAAAGACCGCCCCTTCGTGACCGTGCTCCGAGATCCTCGTCCATTTCTTCGTTTACTCCAGTTCTCCGCGGAATCTCTCCCCACGATCCTCAAGGTCCATCCACCGCTTCTCCGGATGAGGGGGAGGCGTCCAGCCTGCTCGAAGTGGACGGTGACAAGGCCGTTACTGAGGATTACGAGAGATCACCCTCTCTGGACATTTTTTCACTGAATGAGAACGAGTCCAAGGAGTCAGCTGAAGAGTCTCCCCGACCTGGATTCCCCGTCGGAAAGTCATGACCGCTTCCGAACTGACTGCGGATCACCCCTGGTTCAAGGTGCCATGGGGGGGCTTGCGCATTTTAGACCTCACCGGTGCCTACGTCGCTCGAGTTTGTCTCGTCCACCGTTGTGAGTGTTTCCACCGGCACCAAGGAGACCCAAAATTACCGAGTGGCGTCCTGACCTAGTCACGTTCGACCCGCTAAAGGCGATTCTGTCTCTCAAGCCATGGACCGTATTGGCGACGGATATGCCGGATATGGGTTTACCTCGTGTCGGCTGGTTCGCCGATCTCCGTAATGCCTGTAAGGGGCATCTCTCCCGGTACGGCCAATCCATATGGAAATCCACCCATCATCTCTTTATTCCGCCGAGGCCGAACGTAATACTCCCGCTCTGGCCAGATACCGAGTTGAACGTAAGCAGTCTCGGAATCGAGCGGCTGAGGGCTGGACCAAGTTATGCACCCTCGTTGTTGACGGTATCCGACTCGGCCACTGTGACCTGGACATATTCCTTCATCCAATCATGCTACACCTAGCTACCCGCCGGGTGGGGAAGAGCGGGCATCCGGCTGAAAGCGGGACCTGGTACCCAGGATTGGGTAACTCTCACCACGCTACCACCCTCCAAGCCTCACTCGCCGAAATTGACCAGCAGGATCCGTGGCGTAACCCGTACCGACAGGACCCCTACCGCCACCCTGGCCTCAGCGTATCCCGACTTCGAAACAAATTCTGCCGCACTCGCCAGGGATGACTTGCAAGGCCAGTTTTTTTTCTCGCTCTAGCTAATTCCACTTCTCCATCCATCCATTACCATTCGCTTCGCTAATACATCTTTCCTTCTGTTATCCATACCGAAACCGCTTTTTTCCTACTCCTATGATCCGAACACCCATCCAGCTTCACCACTCATGCTAATCCCCGAAAACTCTTTAATCCGGCATCATGCCGACTCGAAAATCACCCCAGCACCTGATTGGACCAATCCTGACCAGACTAATTTCCATCCACCGTTTGATTGGTCGATTAGTGTCGATTAATCCAGCCGTATCCGCTGCCCGGCAGCCGGATGGCCTAGGTTTCTGGCTCTGCCCCACCTTCTTCATGGGTCTGCATGATCCCGAAGCGGTTCCGGATTGCTCGTCGGCGGTCGAACTCCCTCATCCAAGCCCCACAATTTAGGACCAGCTCATCCACCCACGACCGTTCTTCGCAATTTTTCCACTCAGAAGCTTGTTGAAGGCTCTGAATACGTCCGCCATAAAATCCAGGTTCCCTATCATTCCGGATGACCTCGATCGCTCCGAAACGTCTGAACACACATTCCTCGTAACTTTGAGCAACCTGCTGAGCGGTACGTGTGGAACTGGCCTTTGCTATGACCAGTCCAGTAAACAAATCCGTCCAGATCAGCAGCTCTGTGTACCCATTTCGAGATTTAGGCAAGGATTGGATATGGTTCATCGCAATGACTTGAAAAGGATAGGTGGCCTGTATATTCCCAGGTGACCGCCCTATAATGGTCGGCCGGCCCTCACCTGTTTCACAATCCGGACAACTTCCCACATAAACTTGTACGCTACGATAGAGCCCCCGCCAGTGGAAATGCGCCTTGATTTTATGATAGGTCCGGCCGATGCCTTGATGTCCCCCTTCCAGACTCACGTGATAGTGATGGAAGATATCCCAGAGTAGTAGGTACGACCAGCCGGGTGGATTTATCCCTCTCGATTTCGGGCTGGTCAGCATCTCGGTAGGAAAACAACAACCCGTTCTCATCCACTTCGTAATCTGGGGCTAGCTTAAAACATTCATTAGCTTGTTCGGCACTCAGTTTCACCACTTCCCCTTTCAAGTATGCTTTGAAATCCACTATCCACTCCTCTTCGTCTTGCGCTTGGAGAATCCGCTCTGCTCGCAACTGTTGCACTATCCCTTCGCGCATTGCTTCTGGTGATGGTGAGCTAGCGGCTAAAGAATGGCGCTTTTGTGACCGGGTGACGGCATTCGCCCGGGTTACCTCCTCCATGTTGGCCGGATGTATAAGTTCGGGCAGCCGATTGATCTCTGCCAGATCTGATAACAAGCCTGGATCGGAAGCCATGACCCCTACTTGGTCACGCATGGCCAGCGTAGCCAAGTGATCTGCACTCTTATTCCAGTCCCGTTTGACATGTAACAGTTCATGTTCTGGCCATTTCCGCTGGGCGGACATAACCCGATCGTTCAGAAGTCTTAGTCGGGGGCCTTGCAGTCTATTTCTCCCGTGATTTACCGGATTACCAGATTGGAATCACCGCATAAGATGATCCGCCCCTGCGTCCGGCCAGCAAGCAGATCTAGGCAAAGTAATAGTCCACGGCTCTGCCTCATTCACGGTTATGCCAGGCGTGAAATCTGAAGCAGCAGTGACCACTTTCCACTCGGGCAGCTTCCGTAGGATGGCAATATAGGCGCCTACTCCCTTTCTTACGCTTGCCGACTCAGAACCATCAGTTCTTCTGTGGGTCCCACTGTTGTTGGTGGTAATATGATGGATTGTCGTGGATGCTTCCGAGGCGCTATGGCTATCAGCGCTTCCTCCACTTCTTCCGTTAGAGTGATGCTGGCCGCTAACGTGCCCAGTATCTCCTCTTCTCCTTTGGTGCACATGATTACTTCTAGAGACCACTGAGACAGCAAGCAGCCCATCTACCCAGCCGGCCATCAATTCCATTTGCCGTCAGGAGCCATGACAGGGCCGACCGTCTGGATAATACCTTAATAGGTCGAGACACCAGCATAGTATAGCACACATGCAGGACCCGTTACAAAGCCAAGTCTACTTTACCCACAAGCACATAGTTAACTTCGTTAGCTTTCAGAGTCCGACTAGTGAACGTCACAGGACTATACACTCCATCATGATCCTGTACAAGGGTAGCTGAGATAGCCCAAACTTGTTAGCATAGATGATGACCACAGGCACCATATTAACATCGAAATGCTTCAGGACAGGTGTTGTCACCATCTTTATTTTCAGCATGCCAAACGCTACCATCGCCCTGGTCATGTGGTCATCCGGCTCGGCCGCACAAGAATTAGGCAGCCGGCTGCCTATCTGGATGGTCAAGGGCGGCATCTCAATGGTCGATATAGTTGACCCGGGCGGCATACCATTGGACGAAATATTTGACCCGGACAGCACCTCATTGGTGGAAATAGTTGACCTGGGCGGCATACCATTGGCCGAAATATTTGACCCGGCCACCACCTCATTGGTGGAAATAGTTGAACCGGGCGGCAGATCAGTGACTGATATTGTTGGCTCGGTTCGCACTTCCCCTTGCCTATCCTGCTCTCTCAGCTTGTGGTAATCCACCTCCCGTAATTCATACAAAACAAGAGCATAAACCGCGAAATCCTCAATGAACCGTCTGTAGTAATTCAAACTACCCAAAAACGATTGCATGGCCTTCAAAGACCGCGGGAAAGGCAGATTACTTAAGGACTCCAAATCCTTCGGATTGGCTTCCAATCCGGCGGTCGAAACCTGGTGACCCAAATAAGTCACCTTAGTTTTCCCCCAGAAACCCTTCACCACACTAATCGAAAGATTCCACTTTTCAAACGTAATCATCCACTTTTCCACTTTTTTCGCACAGTAAATCCCAAGTAGTCGCCGTCACGAGAATGTCATCAATGTAGGACCGCCGCCCCAAAACCGAAGGTTTTGGGTCAGTGACCACATCACCGACCAGGGCAGGATCTTGGTCCGTCTTGATCTTGAAATGTCCATACAAGCGTTATCTATTAGCCGCTGGTAAATCTGCGGAGCATTCTTTAGGCCAAACGGCATCCGGTTCCACTCGAGCAACCCGGAGGGCGTCACAAATGCAGAGATTTCCCGAGCACGATCGGTCATAGAGACCGCCCAGAATCCACTAGCCATGTCCAATGAGCAATACCACAAAATTTTATCCAAATCCTCCAGCAAGTCGATTAACTTAGAATGGGGACTGCCTGATAACAAGATTCTACGGCTATCGCTTAAAGGATCTGTGGTATAAGCGTAAAAGGCAAATGAAAAAACCAAGTATGGCTTACGAACGTATAAAAAAAAGTGGTTTTCCACGCTTTGACTGATGACCTAAAGCACAGCCAGCCACTCTGCCTTTTGAGGCTTATTTCATTATTGCAGAATGCAAAAGGCATGCACTAATGTACAAATGATCAAATGTGTATGGTGAAGTTCCACCGATAACTATTTTTTGACGATTTTGAGAATAGCATTTCTGGACCCAAATTTGGCGTGCCGAACCCTCCGCGATTTTTGACATTCGATTAAGAAAAAGTGCTGAAAATCTTAAATTGGGCGTTGCTGAATAGGCCCATGATTTCTGCTGATAAAAGATTTTTTATGGTAAAATTGGCCTCAAGCCGTGGAAATAAATTTACAAACCCCGCATGGAATGGCCATACAGTAAGCATCGTGTACATTATGGGAGGAAGCATGTTTTGCGCCTTGTTAAAGTATACGTTTTGGGCCGCATGGTTACAAAACTCTCGCACCTTCAAATTTAGGTTACGTTCAGTGAAAGAGGGATATTAATTTTAGCGCTAAGATGGATCGAAGAGCACCCACTTTAGTAGAAGTTGTTAGAAGTTGAAGTTATCACCTGACATGTGTTTGTTTCTATTTTTATTACACTTAAGAAATGACTGCACAAATAACGGATACTTCGTAAGACAGTTGCAAAACTACTTTGTCGACGCACGGTCGATCGCTAGGCTCCAAGGTATCCACGATTAGCACGTCGTGTGTTTGCTCGATGTCAAAACCCACTTCTGTGCTGCTCTTTCCCACCACAGATTTCGTATCTCCATTACAACTTAGTACGAAACCATTTTCTTCGAATTTTTCATACGATATGATGTACTTTGCCAAGACTTCTGCGCTATATTTCTTGTAGGGGTTTCTTGTACAAACTTATTAAATGTGCATTAGCTGTGGCATTATCCTTTGCGTTGGAGAACGTTTTCTCAGTTTCTGCCGTTGCATGGACCATGACCGGCGAAAAAATAGGTTTTTTTTGGGCCAAGCTAGTTTTTTTTTTTTCTGTCAGCATCGGTGTTACGCCTGTTTGGCCAATCCTTTTACCGGATATTTTTTTAAATTTTTTATTTTTCGTTGAATAGTGGGTTCGAGATGCGGGGAATCTAGCAGCCACTGAAACTGAGACTTTTGTTTGAATCTCCAGCTGTATAGACTTCCCCATTACGCCAAAGTCAGTTTTCGCATCATCTGTCGTCGCATGGATCATGGTCTACTTGACAGCGGCAATTTTATCAGTGTAACAGGCTAGCTGATACATGCTCACACTGTTGAATTGCAAGTGAGGTAGCGTGCAATTAGTTAGAACCAAATGTAATTTGGTTCTCTATAGTTTAAGTAAGATTACACTTTAAGTTGGACTATTTCATTGATTAAATAGTCCTAGTTATATATATGAATATATAACTGCGACACGTCGCTAGAATAAGGTAAGTTTAAGAGTGAATATATTATGAGTGGTTTAGAATTAAAAGCTATAATTAAATCTAAACTAATCATACAAACTTGTAGTATAAACCGATCTAATAATACTCTTATTATTAGATCTCTTCTTGGATTCGATATTTGTATCAGAATCTGTTTCTCAGAGTGGATAATAATAACCTATAATCCAATATTTAACATTTCAGACAGTAAGTCTGAAATTGAACCGTGATATTTCAACTTAAATATTACTTATGAATGACACCCCATTACATCACCCCCCACTAGAGGTAGTTGGCCAATAATATTGTGTCATATTGGCCAATCGAGTAGTGGCATTTGTTGGGAATAACGATACTGTGTTATAACCACTAACGACCATAAGAATAAAATGGTCGAGAAACGCGGCGGCGCTCTTGAGGGCGCTACCGAAACTGATAACGCAGCCTCCACCTCTGCATCATGTGCAGAGGTGCTAACATCGCATGTAGACGCTACTACTGTAGCGTCGGAGACTAAGCCGAGATACCCATTGTTTCTCGTAGTAGACGCTGCAGAAGCAGTGTCTAAAAGAGGACGAAAAGATGTCGCACTAGCGACATCTTTTGCGCTTTCACCTGCCGACGGGCGGGTGGCGAAGAAGTGTTCGTCTGTCTTCGGAGAGTCACCGGACTCCGAAGTAAAGGGTGAGGACGTCACCGTCCTCCGTAAGGAGTCTAGCGAGCGTAAGTTCGCTAGAATTTCTTCGACGTTAAGTGATGGCGAGGTGGATTCTGACGCTGTCGATTACGACAGCGACAATTCCATCATACGGTGGCTGAAGGAGCGTAGAACTCCTCCAGGTCCTCATCACTCGTCTGGTCGTGACGACGACTTTGGGAAGGCAGGTGGCGCTCCACCTGCCAATAAACAACGTGCAGAAGCGGCTTACGCCGCTTCTGATTTGTCTTGTCGTACGGAACCACATGTTCCGTACAAAGTGGGGTTTTGGACCCCAGCATGGACGTTAGTGCCCGAAAGTGGCGTACACACCAAGCGCGATTGTCAATAGCCGTTGTTTGACATCAACGCGCATGATGATTCCGAAGACCTTCGCAATCATAACTTTGATAGAAGTACCGACGAAAGACGTCGGTACTTTATCGACCTTTTCAATCAGGCTCGTTATTATACGAACCAGAAAGGGTCGCGAAAGAACAGGGACGATAAGGACGCCCTGACCCAAAGTTGGAATGTCTTTGTTGAAAACTACAACAACGGCCCCGACGATTACGTGAGCAAAGTTCACGTAAACCGCGAGCGCTTCGTAAAGCACTCAAGTTCAGGAAAAATGGAGTTTATCCATTTTACCTGCAATAAAGAAGAAATTTCATGCGGAGTTCCTTCTCACCTAGCTTGCCCTTGTTGTCCCAAGGGAGCTCCTCATCTTAGCGAAAAGGAGCTGCGAGGGTACCGAGGTTACTCAGCACCCGCAAGTGTTAACGGCCTAATTGATGCCCTTAATGTATCAGCACCTAGTGCTGACCTTGAACCCATCAACACGTAGTGTTGATGCTTCTTACGAGTTTGAGGAGAAGTATCCTTCTCAAACTCCTGCCAGAGGTCAGGGGCATCCGCCCTTAGCACCTCAATCGGTTCCCAAGAGTCAAACTCTTGGGAATACCCCAACCAGCGTACCAAGTACCCGGTACGCTGCCCCTTCTTATAGGGAACCGAGCGCTTCGCAATCAAGCGCTCAAGAATATAACGCTTATTCCCCTGATTATCAATCAGGGGCGGCGGGGGTCGGTAATTCCCTCGCCGTCGTTGTTGCGGAGCATGGTTTACAGATCCGCAAGCTCGAGAGGCACTGCTCAGAGCTGAGCGCCGATATGGGTCTTTCAATGAGGACATATCGCTCTCTTCGCGATGAGATTCGCGACATATTGAGCGCTCATCTCGCCCTGCAGCAGAAGAATGATCTTCTGCTGGTCGATCTTGATCGACAAAAGGCGGAGACGGAGAATCTCCGATCTTCCCACAATCGGTTGGAAACCCATTACAAGTCTCTTTTGGGAGACTTGAAGAAGCACGGCATTCGCCGTGGGCATGCGTCTCGTCCGAGACGTAGACAATTGGTACGGCTTGAGACTCCCAACCTAAAACGTTGGGTGTAGGCGCATGGCCGTGGAAATGTCTAATGTATAGGCATTCCCCTTGGGAGCAACTTTCGTGTAGGGAAGTTGCTAATTGCATGTGTAGGCAAATTAGCTATTGATAATAGAATTAATTCACCTTTTGGATAGGAATTTGTGTTTTTCCTTCCGTTGTTGTTTGCATTCTGCTTCTGCTTATCAAAAGCAGAAGCAAGTGCATCCTTTACATAGCGTATTACAGTATGACGCTGATATACAAATTCATTTATTAGCAGTAGGCGGACTATCTTTTTTGCTACATTGCTGCAGACACATATTCTGCATAGGCAGCTTCAGTATCTAAAGCCGCTGGAGTTTGTACTGTGTCTACAGTAGAAGACTCGTTAATCTCTTCGCAAGTTGCGGTTGCAACTAGCGCATCGACTCGCTCAAAATTTGAGCGGGTCCCTCCTCCACTTAGATTTGGCGTACCGCCAAGTAAAGTTGGGGTTCGTGAAAGCATGGACCGAGTTATTAATTGCAAACTCAGTGAGTGGCAGAAAGTCTCTCCACTGCTCGAAGACATGCGCGTATGAACGCAGCATGTCTCCGAGAACGCGGTAAGCGCGTTCAGTTTGCCCATCCGTTTCCAGATGGTCCGCAGTTGACATCTTCGCCTAACAAAGAGAACGTTTCTTGCCAAAAACGTCCTGTAAATCTCGGATCTCGATCCGAGACTATGTTTTCCGGCATTCCGTGTAAAAGGAATACCGTGTCAACGAATATATCCGCGCTGTTTGCGCGGCAGTGACATTTGCTGACACTGCAGCAAGATGAACCATCTTGCTGAAGCAGTCTACTAAGACCACTATGCCAGTCTCCCGACTATGATCGGGCGGAAGACCGAAGATAAAATCCATGGAAATGGACTTCCAACACTCTGTCGGAACTGGCAGAGATTAGACGGGAGCCTGCGCAGAGTGCGCAGGCTTGTTGCGCTGGCAAATTTCGCAAGCGCGTACGTGCGTAACCAATTTATACTGGATACGCCAGTAGAAATTGCGTGCGAGAGAAGCATACGTCTTCTCTCGACCTTGATGCCCGAAATTGGGCGTCATGATACTCAAACAGTATCTAGTGTTTGAGATCATCGTTGTTTGGAACGACGATGCGACTAACATCTTGTTGATCTGTGCTATAAAATAGCAGACCATCGTGCAATCGATAACGATGCACGCAAGCGCGAAGGAACTCTGGAAGTTCCTCGCGCTTCCGATTAGATCGATTACTTAAGTAATCAATCAGCAGACGGGTTTCCTCGTCTGTTTTGTACGCTTGACGTACCTTTCGTACAAGTGACAACCACAGAGCAGTGCAACGTATTGAGTTTTGCACTGATTGCCTCCGTTACAGACGGTTTCTCTCGTAATCGGGGCGTCGTGATAGCGCATTCGCTACACGTTCAACTTTCCGGATTTGTACTCAACCGTAAAGTTGTACTCGGCAAAGAATGACAGCCATCGGCCCATTCTTTGTGAAATGTGTGGTGAATTCACGGCCGTACGTAACGACGCATGGTCCGTGGAAACCGCAAACGGTCTATCTCCAAAGGATAGATCCGAAACTTTGCCAGTGCATATTTGATGGCAAGGGTTCCTTGTCATGCACTGGATACTTGCACTCGGCTGGGCGCAACTGACGCTATTGATAGAAGATTGCGCGATCACGATCTTCGTGATCGCGCTGCATCAAGGCACAGCCGATTGCAAAATTGCTCGCGTTGCAAACGACGTCAAACAGTCGCTCGTTATCGGCTATAGCCAAGACAGGCGCTTCAGTCAAGCTCCGCTTGACTGCATCAAAGGCGTCTTGGCACTGGGTATCCCAGTGCCATTCGATATCTTTCTTATGTAACTGAGAAAGAGTTCGAATAAGTCCGGCATAATTGCACGAATATTTGTGCAAGTATGTCGCCAACCCAAGGAGCTTTCGAAGTTCCTTGACGTTGTTTGGCGTAGGCCATTCAACAATCACCCTGATCTTCTCTGGATCAGGGCACACCCCGTTCTTGTCCACAAAGCAGCCAAGAACGGTTAATTCAGGTTCACCAAAGGTGCACTTCTTTAAATTTGCATAGAGCTTATGCTTGCGCATAAGCTCTAACACCTGACGTAGATGTTCTTTGTGAACATCTACATCAGTTTTATTGTTTTCAGCCCTGCTGTGGATGAACACGTCGTCAAAGTAGCTCGGTGCGAATTCTAGCACCGGGCGCAATAGAGACGTGACGCATCTATTGAAGGTGACAGGGGCATTTCGAAGCCTCTGTAGAATTACAAGCCACTCTCAAAGCATACCGCTTGGGGTGCTTACTGCTGTGAGAGGGATATCCTTCTCGCGCATAAGGATTTGGTAGAAACCATCCTTCAAATCGAGAGCACTGAACACGGTGCTCCCGCTCATGCCATCAATGATGACATCCATCCGCGGTATCGGCGTCTGCGCCGGCACTGTGACTGGATTCAGCTTATTAAAAGCATGGACGATTCTCCACCCACCATTGGATTTCTTAACGTAAAAGGTGGGACTGGAGTTCGGTGAGATAGACTCCAGCACATGTCCCACCATACGACGAGTTTCAAAGAACTTGTCGATCACTTTAACTTGGTCACGCGGCAATGGCCATTGCCGCGTGACACAGTACTTCGTTCCAGGCACCCGATCAATCTCGTGCCTAGTTCCCCTTTTTTTAGGGTGCTCACAAGGTACTTCTTCTGGGGTTACTTCTGCGGATTCCCAAAGAACCTCATAGTGTGGAGAAGTCGCCTTAAGCGACTCCCAGCTCTGCGCTTCAAAGCGCTGAACTTTGGTTTGCTCATTGGGAGCGGTCACGTTCCCAATGTCTTTTGCCTGCAATGTGGATATTCGTGAACGAATATCCACAACATCGTCTGTTGCGACGATGACACAGATCCGATCGATCTGATCATCGCGCAAGTTCTATACGAATTTCTTCCAGCTCAAGGCTGGAAGAGCCATTACCGAACTCATGTTCGGAGGGTTGTCAAGTGTTAGATACTGGATAGCTAATTCAGTCTCTGACTGCGTCAAGACGTTTATCGTCTCGACGGACACCATCGCATGATCAGACACACTCGTCTGATCTGTTGCCTGATCTGTTGCACGGTGATTGTTATCACTCGTGCACAAGGCATCATAAAAATAGTGACCACTGTCTACCATGGTGTTCTCGGACTCCTGATGTCGTGGGTTCTTCATCTTCGATACGGAAGTCACTTACATCCGTGTCGATACCTTCGTCTTCACGGTGGGTGTCTCCCACCGTGGGTAAATTCTATACACCACGACAGTCATCGGTCGTGGTTACTTCAACACGGGGGTGTTTGTCACCCGTGTTGCACACGTTACCGACACGCAACGACTCTTCCGTTGCGTGTGCAAGTCCATCTGGACTCTTATCAGCGGGTGTACCATCCGCAGATAGTGTCATATCAGTCCTGGTGGTGCCATCACTACCCACCAAATTGTCTGACTTTGCGGTTGTATCGTTAGATACAGCCGGATTACTCACAGGGTGATCAGATCCTGTGAGACTGCCGCGGTCAATCGACAGGTTAACCCAGTCGATTATTGGGTGATGCTTGGACATCCAAGGGATGCCCAATATAACATCGAACTTGTCGTCATGATCGGGGACGCAGTATTCGTCTTTTAATGACAGTTCGTCTAACTTAAATCGTATGCGAATCACACGCTTTGGTATAGTCACGGTTGCACCTGGTGCTAACCGTACTGATAACATACTTCGTGGTGATTCAATCTCCACGAAATCCAACGACGTTAGAACCTCAGTTCTAACGAAATTGTTTGACGCTCATGTGTCAAACAGAGCGTCGATCTAGAGTGACAAACGACCAAGTACAGAAATTATTTTGAGCGAAGTCTATTGCGCCCCAAAATTGGCGAAGAATTTGATTTCGCTAGGCTGTTTAAATCTCGCATTTGAGTTAGAAATCTCTTTTTGATTTGCCACCCTTGTAAAAATATATTTAAAGAAATTTCGAACAGTATTTATAAAGAAAAAGGGATGCCACATAAATGATCACGACGATGAAATGGAAATCAAAATTGGAAACAAGTCATTTTTCCGTGTCGAACTTTGTGGATCGATTTTTGTGGCAAAGGTGCATGCGAACACCTCAAGTGGATTTCAGACGAATTTTCGTGATATTGTGGTGAACGTGCAAAATGGGGAGGTTGAAAATGATACGCAGGAAGGAAGACTGTATCATTTTCATGCCCGCCTAAGGCACCTTGCATACGATCGAACGTATGGCAAAAGACCTCCGGTCGGGAATAGTAATGACCGATTACAAGCGACCGAATTTTCTAACGTGCGCACAAGGAAAACGTTCTCGATCGAAGCAACCAAAGCGCGATTCAGGCGAAAACGCGCCAATTGATCGAATCGGTGGAGATATCTGCAGTAACCTCAAGGGTCTGATAACTCCACGCGATAGACGCGGGAATCGATTTCTGGTGGTCTTTGTGGACCATTTCTCGAATTATGTGCGTGTATTTGCTGCTCCTACAAAGGACAGAGCAGTAGAAATGTTTGAACATTTCCTCGCATGGTTTGAAAGCAAGTTTAACTGCAGGATTCACGTCTTGCGCACCGACGGGGGCGGTGAATTTAAAAATTTGGATTTGTTAGGCCAAAGGACGGGAGTGCGCAGATAGATCAGCGAAGCTGGAACCCCAGCGTCTAATGGGAAAGCTGAGCGGATGAACCGAACCATTTTTAACATGGTTCGGCGCATGATATTTGGGTCAGGCGTGCCACTATGATGTACTGGACGGAAGCGGCTGAGTATGCAACTTACATACTCAACCGCAGTCCGACCAGAGCCAACCCAGGGAGAGCCTCACCGATACAAATACTGACGAATAAACAAGTAAATGTTGGCGATATTGTGATTTTGGATCCCCCTGTATGGTTTGGGAAGATTAAAAAATAAGTTGGAAAGAATGCCGAGCGTGCGTTAATATTCGGGAAGAGTGACCAGACGAAAGGTTACAAAGTACTTTTGTTGAAAGATCGGGTGGTAAAAACCACTCAACACGTGACGAATATTGAAACGCTTGACGAGCGATCAAATGACGTGGTCGCGAAGAAACTGCAGACAGAAGAAACTGAAGTTGGAAAAACAAATGATGGGCAGGCATCAAAATTGATTGAAGATGTCACAGAGCAGACATCACCCCAAAAGAAAAAGGGGAATACGGGTTTTCATGGAAACAAGCTAGAGGCAAGAAAATCTAGCAGGAGTGTGAAGAAAACTCCAAAAGCCGCTGCCGCTGAAGAAGAGAAAAAAAGAAGAAGTTCAAGAAGTCCAAGAAGAAGGGATTGGCATTGGAAGGAGCTTCAGGACGTGCGTCGGTTTCAAATGAAGGTCAAGCAGAAACCTGGGACGAAAATGGAGTACTTGAAGCGAATATGTTATTTGCTTTCGCCGTGATCGAAGAAGGGACAAAAGGTAAATTTGCGACCCTATCGACCCAAGGAATTTCCAGGAGGCACATGCATCAAGTCAATCGGAAAAGTGGGCGGAGGCCGAACAAGCAGAGTTGCGTGCCTTAACTGTTCTGGAGACGTGGAATTTGGGGGAAAAAGTGGATGGGAAAAAGCCTCTGCCGACAAAATGGGTCTATAAGACCAGATTAAAGTCGGATGGAACAGTGGAGAGGTACAAAGCACGACTGGTTGCACGTGGTGACCAACAGATTCTCGGGGAAGATTATTTGTTTACGTTTTCCACAGTAATGGAGTTCAATAATATAAAGGTAAATCTGATAATGTTACTTGTGTGGGATGTCCCTGCTAGACACGGGGATGTACTGTACCCTAAAGAAGGTACAGAAAGTGGATACGAGATACACCTGCAAATTCCGCAGGGAATGGAGATTTCGGAATAGAGTTTGAAAGTTTTTGGAGTGAAGACGAAGAAAGATTTAGTTTTGAAATTGCAAAGGAATCTGTACGGCCTTAAGCAGGCTGGAAGGCTCTGGAACGAGCACTTACGTGAGACTAAGGTCAAACTTGGTTTTATACAGTGTCTGACTGATACGTGTATTTTTATACGTGTTTGTGGAGACAACAAAACCTAGTGGGGGTGTACGTCGATGACTTGTTAGTCACGGCAACATGTGAAAAGTTGATAGAAGAAGTTTTTGATGAAATGAAGATCTTGGAGTTTAAAAATCTCGGAAACGTCGAAAAATTTCTGGGTATACGTGTGGAAGGTGATCCAAGTATTGGATACACTATTGACCAAGAATTTACGATTGATGAAATGTTGAGCAAACACGGCTTGCTGGACGCGAATGCGGTTCGCACGCCGATTGTGGAAATGGAGATGGAAAACAGTCTTGACGAATTGCTGCCTACAAAGGCAAATGGAAGTCTACCGTGCGTCAAGAGTTTCCAATCATTGGTGGGTAGCCTGTTATGGATATCACGGTGCACACGACCGGATATCTCATTTGCAGTGCACAGGGCTACCCGACGCACACATACGCCTCCACTGCTGGACTATAAAGTGGCAAAAAGAATTGCGCGGTATCTAAAAGGTACCAAAAATTTGAAGTTACATCTGAATCACGATAATGGAGATCACTTGCCGTTATGGATTGTCGGCTTCATTGACGCCGATTTCGCGGTGGACAAGATGGATAGAAAAAGCGTGAGTGCAAGTGTAATTTTCGTGAATGCAATTATCGCCGGGTGGAAGTGCAAGAAACAGGGTACTGTTGCACTTCCCACGGCGAAAGCAGAGTTTGTGGCCACAGCGGAAGGTGGAAATGAAGTATTGGGATTGCGTGAAATTTTCGAGGAAATCGGTGTAAGTGCAAAAACACCGATCGTCTTAAAGATGGACAACATTGCCGAAATTAAAAAATTGCAGAGTGAGGCCAGTGTGGCGAGCACAAAGCATGTGGATGTAAAACTCAAGTTTTTAAAGGACTATGTGCAAAAAGGTCGGGTGCACTCTGAACACGTTAAAACTATGGATATGGTTGCGGATCTGTTAACGAAAAATTTGGCTGCACCCAGCATTGACGAACTGAGAGGACAAATTAGTCTGAAATGATTTGGAAGGATGAAACGGATACGGTTCTATTTTCGATTATGCATGATTATATGGAGACTACATTGGAAACTACACGAAACATGCAGCGATGACGGTAGCGGAAGGAGTGTTGGAATTTATGTCCTTTCGATGAACTATGGAAACGGATTAAAATTGTACGAAACCGCCATGATGCATATTTTATATAGGTTAAAAGTATCTACGATGTGACAACTTTTAAAATAATAGATCACTTTTTACTTTTACGCAAAATACATTGGATAGGAGTCAGCGCCGTCGTACTGACAGACGACCGGCGCTACTTCTTTAAGTGAACTAAGTAACCAAGACATCTAAGTAGACACTGACCGGTTTACGTGTTACGTGGAGCATTTACGTTTCTCGTTTGGATTACCTGATTTTCACGTGTGGAGATTGGAGTGCGGGTCCTAACAGGTCCGATTCTTTCCGTTACGCTTACTGTGGATTATTACGTGAGTTCGTACTGTTTCAGTGGAGTTACGTGGATTTCCAACAGCATATCCATACGATACCTGAGCCGACGTTCATCTCCCGGGTTAAAGCGTACATAGTAGCCAATATTTAACCTATAAATGGATTACCTTATTATTATTAAAATAGGTTTCAAATATGTTACCCGTATTATTATTATAGATATTTAGCGTGCAATAGCAGGAACCAGAGCACCCCAAATACAAGGTCCCTTAAGGCCCTGGTCCAAAACGCAAAAAGCCATTCTCATTCTCAAAAAAGCTGACGCTCAATGGTGGAAATTTACCCTACCCCTCCAAATCCATTCTCAGATGAGAATGGCTTGCCGAGCGATTCTCAAACGAAAAACGATTCTCAAGTATTGTATTTTGTGTCCGTCACACATATTTCGGCAATCAAGATGGACAACAATGCCGCCGCAGTTCAAAAAAGCTTCTTCAGATGCACCGGACACCATAGCGGCACTGCCTAATCTACAGTTTTCGCTCGCTCTTCCTCAGTAAGTAAATGCACTCGTCACAGGCAGTCCACCTAATTTTGCTCTGTATACCGCAGTTTCTTTCTAGAGAACGAAAACCAAGCTAGAGATCAAGTTTCCGGCGATGCTAAACCCACTGCTGGAAAAAAATATCTGCTGATTTGTCCTCACGTATGTTATCGTTATGGCTCAGTGTGCTATTTATTAGGTATTTACGTCAGCTCCATGTTACAGCTTCATGGTGGCCAATTTTGTCAAGACGAGTATTAGCCAATGCTCAAGAAAATGTTGATGGAGTGCTACAGCACTTACTCGACGTCTATGTCACGCGAAATTTTTCAATTTGGAAGGTAAATCAGCTGCATTAGCTTGCATAATTACACAAAGCTGCTTTAATCCATGTCATTATAAAAGCCGTACGTAAATTCTCTAAAATTATGTTAGAGTAAACACGCACCTTGAATTGACATAACTGTATGTACAGTTGCATATCGGTTTAAAACTTTCACTGCCAAACCCTCTCAGTGTATAGCAGAAAAGTTCAATCGCTGCATATTTTTGATATTTTCCTTTGCTACTGAGCAACTTCCAACCATCTCACTGGCAGCTTTGAGCTCATTACAATACTGAAGTCACCGCGCAACAACTGGTTTTTTTAACGAACGTCCAATTCGCTTCACCGTTAAAGCATTGTTTAAAGCTGAAGATCTAGTGAAGTTCTCATCAAGCTGATTGGTTATGGCGGTAGCTAATAGCTCCTCAACTGCTTCCACAAGATCGAGTACTGAATAGTCAACAGGGGATTCAGCCGCAGAAGGGATAGACAATTTGCCTGAATCGTTTCGACCCTGATTGGCTTTCGGCAATAGTACGGCTTCTTCTGATCTGGTGACAGCATTGGTGGAGTCATCACTTGATAGGTGGATCAATGTAGTGAGAGCAGTTTGGGCGGTTGCTACCCGATCCAGAGCGCTGCTCACCTGCGAATCAGTAGACACTTTCTCAACCGTGCTAAGTCTCTTGGCCTCTTGAAAGTCAACATCTAGTAGCTTTGACACACATGACAGTTCTTGAGAGACCGGTCCTTGGTATTTCAAATCTTCGACGCTCGTGCTGGGAGAATAAATCGATATATTGACAACCTCTCGTGAGGTTTCATTTAGTGATGTGGAGATCCGCTCAACAATGTCAGCTGCTTCTGCTTTCAGCTCCTCAGGGTCCATTTCCTTGCCACCAAAAGAATTACTTACGTCAACGTCAGTTTGTAAAGCTTTATCCGATGTGCTTGACACACAGTTCACTTTAGCGGCTGCGTCAGTCTCCAATGCCACTAGATCCTTCAAGCTGCTGCTGCTTGGGTTATTTAATACCCGGTTTTGGTATCCAAGTTTCTTCAACTCTTGTGATGCCTCGCTTAGAGAAATGCGTTTTTTCGGATCAGCTGCACACATTTTCTCAATCAATGTCCACGCCTGGGATGGAATACATTTTGGGCGAGGAGGAAGCAGACTCAGATTTTATTTTAGAGCCCTAATTTTTGTAGTATCAAGTCCATCCCATGGTACTGAGCGGGTCAACGCCTCTAGAATGCACATTCCAAAAGCGTACACGTCCGTGGTAAATGAAGTAGCGAATGGACTGGGATTGCTGTAAGCCAGTACGGAATCATTCTCTGATAAAGACTGAAGCGACTCACGATATGCCATGTGCTCTCGCAAGCACTCTGGGGCTTGCCATCTAATAATACCTCAGCATCAGCCTCGAAAGCGTTTGTTTGGAAATATTCCGTGAGTCCAGAGTCTCGAGCGTCACATGCCAGCGAGTAGACCCCAAAATCAGCGATAACAACTAGACCTCTCTTATCGACTAATATATTGTTGCAGTGTAGTCCACCGTGAACGATACTGTGTTTTTCGTGGAGGTGTAATAGACCACGACTGGCCCCATATAGTAGTTGCCATGTCAGTATCTCTACTTTTTCGCTGCTCTCAGACCCAGCGCACTCGTTGGCTCGTGCTTTTAAGGCTGCAAGATCTCATCTGTCCATTGTAGTGAACGCCTCGGCGTGGCGTCTCCTACTGCAGCACCTGCCTCGGCATGACCAGCGGCGTAAGCAGCGGCACCCTCTTGCGTGGTTTTCAACATGACAACCGATTGATTGTCGCATAGAATGAAAATGGTTTCGTGGTCCAAAAGTGCCCTTTATTTGGAGTGGAGCATATCAGATTTGAGAATGAGAATAAAAAGTTTTGGACCAGGGCCTAAGGAGCATCATTTTGGAAGGTGGCGGAGACTATTACGGCGACCTCATCGAATTTTGCAACCGCATCTGGTGGGGTTTATGTATTATTGACTGGGCAAAACTATGGCAATTCCGTAATCTGGTCATCTTAAAAATGAAAACATGCCCACCAGAATAACTTGCAGAACAAATTTGGGATATAGCGATTATGCAATTGAAGGTTATGGCGACATACAATTAACTACAGCCGGAGAGTCGAGTTGATGGATTAAAATTGAGTACTCATTCTTTATGGTACCTAATATATGGTACAGGGAGTGCATGTAGCAAAACCTCTTCGGAGTTCGATAAACCGGTTATACGTGTCGAAAGGACCATTTTATTTTACGATCTTGTTTGAATGTTGTCAACGACATAAAGTCTCTCAGAAACATGCCTGGCCGTCCTCGGGTCGTGCGTACCCATGTGTCTGATTCGATCGTTGAGCCTGTAAGACCTGTGATACGTCGTGAGTGTGTCAGCTATGTACGCAAATTAGAGATTTTGACCCATTATGAAGCCCACAAGAATTTAGACGAAACTATCGCTTCCTTTTTCCCAGACATCCCCGCAGCTCAAACTCGCGTCAAAAAGCAGCTGGTGATGCGCTGGCGGCGCGAACGAAGCAAAATAGCAGCCATCTGTGAGGCTGGTGGTGGGCGCAAGACGAACGATCGGAAATTTGGCATGGGAGCCACACTGTCGGCCGAAGCAGAGCGACGTATCATTTGCTGGATGCAGGAGGAGCAGAATGCTGGTCGCCTTGTGTCGACCAAACGACTTACACAGAGAGCGATGCAAGCAGCTCGAGAAGATAATTTGCATCCAGACTGTTTCAAGGCCTCGTGGTCGTGGAGGCAATCGTTTTTACGACGACATGGCTTTACACACGGGGCAGTCTCAAGGCAAACTTGTGGAAATGTTGAATAGTAATATACGTTAATTGATTTTTGTTAAGAAAGTAAAGAAGGAATTAGTAGTAGACACCGGCTTTGATCATGGCACTAACGTAGCGCGTCTCCTTGCAACTCTTGGTAGATTTTCGCGTGGTAGGTATTGTAGCTGGACTCCAACCAAGTGTCATGGCGTCTGTTGATGTTATTAAAGCTTTCTCTTGCGGATTTTTTTTCATGCGTTCGTGTTTAGCCAGTTTCGCTCGAAAGTCAAGGTTTGACACAAACTCGCGAGTTGATAAACCGTCTTTTAGATATGCATTTAGTGCGGTAGCAAGCTGCATCGACTCGGAGCGGTGGCAGATTTCTTCCATTTGAGCCAGAAACGTAGATAAATCAATTGACTGAGCGCCATCGACGCTGCCTTGTTGACGAAAAGCGTGGTTCACGAGAGTTTGAGCACTTGCAGGAACGTTATCGACACCTTTTGGACATTTGTAAAGGTGCTGCAACATGACTGGCAACTGCGCGACCGTGATAGTGGCGGAGTTGAGCTCGGCTGTCGCCGCTAGAACTTCGTCGTCACTTTCTGAATGCAACGTGAAACCTGATCGATAGGTCTCCATAAAGGCGTTTTGAAAGTCTTGCAGCTGGAACGTGTGGATGGGCGTCTCCTTTATCGGGTCAAATGAGCCCTGAGAACCTAGAAGTGTGAGACCATAAAATGCTGACATTATAGGTTGGCAGAAGTCCCGATGACTTGGCGAGTATTGAAGTGAGTCTTACCCTAGCGAAATACTAACTACAACTGTAGTTAGTACAAAAGCTGACTGAGGACGATGCTGAACCTTGCCAAAAATATATCGTGACGTTCTTGATTTAAGCAAAATACGGAGGGACGTGAAACGATTCGAAACGGCGAATTGATAGTGATGGCTTCCGACAAAATTAGTAGATAAATGATAAACGTAAAATTGGTATACATGCGCCCGAGGAGGATCTCAACTTCTAGACCTCACCTGGATTTGCAACCTGGACCACAGAAGTCACCGTAAAACGTTACGCCAAAATAGGGCCTCATTCAATCATGGAAATTCTCACAAGTGGGTGCACTATTTCTGCTCAAAAGTATGGAAACCAACCTTATCCATTTTAGACAAAACCTTTTCATTTTGGACAGGCCTCATCGTATTCCGCGATCACGTCGGCAACACATGAGTTTCACTTTGGCAATTATGTTCACGACGTTTCATGGAGCAATGTTTGTCCAAGAAACACAAATTGGACTCGCCACGGGAGCTTGGTGCTACTTCACGTACAAGCGAGTTTTGTTGGATGTTCAAACGTGCACAATAATCCAAAATCGAGCTACGTAGAAAAGGCTTGGTCGCTTGCAGCTTGAAGTCTATTGTTCTGAATGGTTTCCATGACTTCAAAAAAACCGTCAAGTCTAAGCACCGATGCAAAGTTGTTGTCAAGATTGAGCAGTTCAATGGGACAAGATGCCCACTCAGCAAAGCTGGAGAGCATTGGAATTTTACTGTCCAGCCGTGAATGGGTTGACCTCTACGTAGAGTTTCGCAGAGCACGTGGTCGATTGCGGCGGCATAAATTTTGCGATTCGTCAAGCTATGACGATCAGTCGCACTGTTCCACAGTAAAATACTCGTTAAAATGTGACAGAAAGCCAACGGCGGTATCTCTCGTTTTGACAACTGATTATCAAGCCACGACCAGTCAGCAAAGAAGACGTACGGGAGTTTTTTTAGCGTACTGATCCAAAGATGTACCATTACCTTGCTTCCAAAATCATTCAAGCGAAAGGTGCCCAACTGAGGACAACCGCTGGACACGGCAAGCACGTCAAACATGAGTGTAAAGAGATACACGGATGGAGACACGTCTGCATTACAATTCATTCCTGAAAGAAGCGACCCATAATGGAGCTTTTGAGCCAAATGCCACAAAATGGATTCTTGGCGACGACTCCATTCGTAAATAATGTTATCATTGTCTGCAGCACTTGCTAACCCTGCAGGGTTTACAGATAACTTTAGCATCTCAAGAGCCACTCCTTGGATTTCAGTAGTTCGTTCCTTAATGTGCTCAATTAGTAGCGTTGCCCACAAGAGATGGATGCCTTTTACCACATCATCAAACTTGGCTCGAATGTCGTTTGTGCTCAATGTTCCACAAACTTCAGAAATCTCAGCGCTAGTCTCACCTACTGCACTTTGTCCATTTAAAATCACAGCTTGGAGAATACACTGCGTCAAATACACTGGAAAACTTTGCAGAAATGGATATTGGCGCTGAAATCGGAGCGCTCGAGGCATTTCCACACATTCATCAGACTTGAGGTGTGTAAAGCAAGCCGTCCATTGAGCATCAAGATTAGGCGCACCACCCAAGCTAAAGTACAGCAAAAAGCCCATCAGCAAGTCACGCTCTTTCTGCAACAAATCGATGGTTTCGACAGCCTCGGAGTTGCTAGTGTCTCGAGGAGCCACTATAACAGCATCGGCAAGATGTGGCACAGCTTGTGACACTCCTTCCTCATCCAAAACAACATTCCGAGGAGAGCTAATCATTGACGCAGGTACGTCGCCATCCGTTGCGTCATCGTCTTCTTCAATGATAATAACCTCTGGATTCCTACGAGGCTGTCGAATGCGGCGAAATAGTCGAGTTGACACTTCTTGATTATCTTGTACACCATCGTTTTCAACATTTTCTCCAGTACCTTGTGTGGAAACCACTAACTGTGAAGATGACGTCGAAGGGCGATCTATAACGTCATAATTTTGATCACGATGGCCATCCTGGTGATAGAGATGGCCATCCTGAGCAACGCCTGTCCATTCGACTTCTCTAGAGACAGAATTGTCTTCTGATGAATCCCACGGATAGCGTCGCGGTCGAACTGGACTCCGACTACGATGGTGACTTACACTCTGTGGAGCCTGGATGAATCGATCATGATGGGGAGGCTCACGTCTTAAGGCTAAATTTTCGTGAAATTCAGATGCTGGTTCATAGCGCGACGGTCTCCTTCGACGGTTGTGATAAGCTGCTGCGTTGGAAATCGGAGTTTGCGGTGTTTGGGTCTGGTTATGCTGATAACTCCAGCCATCTCCAATTCCACAATCTCGTGGAGACCTTATTGGCGCTTGAACTGTACTTGCTTGGTGCACGTTACCTTCCAGTTGTCTGACCCTCTTATTAAATTCAGCTTGTTCCCTTTGGACATCATAAACGGTACCCTTCAATCGAGTTATTTCCGAAGCATGCAGACGAGAGTCATGATTCAGAGCATCAAACAATTGCGTGCTAAGTTCACGTAATTTGGTATCCATACGCTGATATTGCTGGCTTCTCTCTGCGTCAGCCCGCTTCGTCAACGATGATATATCGATCTCCACTGCTTGAAAATCTCGATTTATGCGTTGTAGCTCATCATGAATCACCGCAAGCTCTCCTGGCTGACCTAAAACTTCCGGAAGACTAGAGGATGACTCAATCACGTTACGTTGTCCCTCCAGCCCTTTGTTGTCCATTTCTTCAATTCTTCTTTCCATTTCTTCTAGTCTATCCTCAAAGGTATTCAAATCCACTCTTGTGCGTCCTTGTTCTTCATGCGTCTCTTTCTCCATCGTCTCTACATTTTTCTGTAATCTATACACTTCTTGTTGCGTAGCTAGTTGCATCATTTGATGCTTTAATTGCTTCTTTTCATCTCTCCAACTGTATACCATCTTTTCCATTGACTTCCACTCTTTTCTCTCATCTTGCATTTGATTTATCACTTTTTCCATCTTCTCCAACCTTTTCTGCTGGACACTCAGTGCCGCATCGTAATCTTTTCGTAACATGGTCAACTCATTTTCATAATGCTCTTGAAGTTCCATCAATTGCGTCATCAGGAATTCCTCGTTGATGCTGCTTTGTTTATATTCGTCCAGCTTTCTCTCCATCGTGACCAGTTTTTTGTCCACAGTCTCTAGCTTTGTATCATCACGCGTTTTTACTCGTTCAAGTCTCCTTTGCGTCTCTTGCAACGTCTCATCTTTGACTGCCAGCGCATGCTCTTGCGCCGTCTTGGCCTCCAACGCACAGCGTTCCGCCCTCTCCACTGTATCTTCAACGGTGTCCGTGATTTTTTCTAGTTCAAGCCGCACTCGAAATCCCTCGCGCCGCATTTCGCGCATGTCGATCGTTAACGCCCGATGCCAATTTTCAAGCGTCTGAAGCTGGGACATGATAGAAAATGGAGACGATGACGACGCCGAGGAAGATGAGGAGGCTGATTGCGACTTTGAAGAGCCCGTGCGCTTGCGCTTGTTCTTATTCCCGGATTCAGAGCCCTGTGGCCCCGTCAACTGTACTGTTACCATCGTTAAGATATTGGAGTCAAGGAGTGATGGTTTGCGTGTCTTTTCCCTTTGAAAAATAGTATTTATTATAAAATAGGGAGACATTATCCCCACCGGTGTGTTTATTATCCCCACCGGAGTTTTTATTAGCCTCGGGATAATACTGTACAGTATATCCCTTGAAAGATTACAAATAGTGTGGACCACAATTTGATATTTGTCCCTGCTCTGTGAATCATTCTATGCAAAACATAAGGCTGCTT
>MIQA02006152.1:0-15152 GCA_001887855.2 Sclerospora graminicola
CGCCCAGACCGGGTTTTCCGCCCATTCCGAGCGTCCAAAATTTCTTCCACCTCGTACTCATCCGGGTCTAACGGCTTGTCCCAGCTGCCCTCCGGCAGTAAAGCTTCATTGAAATCTAGCCGGTCGCTCTCCACCGCAAAGCGTGTATTCGGGCGGTCCGGGAAATGCTTAACCAACTTCAACTTGGAGACATGCATTATCGGGAAAACGCTATATTCCGTGCCGGCCGTGACCAACTTAACTGCATGATCCCCGACCAGTTCTGCTACTCGGAAGGGGCCATGCCACATATGCGCCTACTTCCGTGCATAGCCCTCCTTGACCCGATCCAGATACAGCCATACCCGGGAGCCAGGCTCGATGCCGTGTTCCCTGGCTCGGTCGTTGTTCTGATCGGCGCGGTCCTTGATTGCTTGTCGGAGGCGTTCGTTTACCTGTCCCCGCGCCAGTGAATAGTGACGTTGCACCCCAATCCTCCAGCGAAGGGCGTCTCTGTCCCGGCTTCTGGTGCACCCTATTGGTATGACAGCTTCCAAGGTGGATCGAGGGTCCCATCCATAAGCTAAATAGATAGGGTATCGCCCCTTACCCGATCGTGTGACGAATTGAGAGCGAAAAACAGTCTCTCCGCATATTCGTCCCAGTCGCACTGATCCGCCTCCACCACATACATTTTGAGGGCTCTGGTTAGAGTCTGAACCATCCTTTCGGCTTTTCCGTTCGCCTGCGGGCGGTAAGCCATAGTTGCGCTCTGTTTCTGCCCTAAGATCTTGTTGAAGGCTCGAAATACGTCCGCCATAAATCCGGGCTCCCTATCGTGCCGGATGACTTTGCTCGCCCCGAACCGCCTGAACACACATTCCTCGTAGCTTTGCGCGACCTGTTGGGCGGTACGGGTGGAACTGGCCTTTGCTATGACCAGCCCGGTAAACAAATCCGTCCAGATCAGCAGCTCTGTATACCCATTTCGAGACTTGGGTAAGGACGGGATATGATCCATCGCAATGACTTGAAAAGGGTAGGTCGCTTGTATATTCCCCGGCGACCGCCCTCTGATGGTTGGCCGGCCCTTCCCTGTTTCATAGTCCGGGCAACTTCCCACATAGGCTTGTACGCTACGGTAAAGCCCCCGCCAGTGGAAATGTGCCTTAATCTTGTGATATGTCCGGCCGATGCCCTGATGTCCTCCTTCTAAGCTCACGTGATAATGATGGAGGATATCCGGCTGTAGGGTAGTGGGTACGACTAGCCGAGCGGATCTATCTCTCTCGATCTCCGGCTGGTCAGGGTCCCGGTAGAAAAACAGTAGCCCGTTTTCATCTACTTCGTAATCCGGGGCCAGCTTGAAGCATTCTTTAGCTTGTTTGGCTGTCAGTTTATCCACGTCCCCGTTAAGGTATGCCTTGAGATCCACTATCCACTCTTCTTCGTCCTGCGCTTGGAGAATCCGCTCTGCTCGTAACTGTTGAACTATCCCTTCGTTCATGGCTTCTGGGGATAGTGAGCCAGCGGCTGAGGAACGGCGCTTCTGCGATCGGGTGACGGCGCTCACCCGGATTACCTCCTCCGTGTTGGCCGGATGGATAATCTCGGGCAGCCGATTGATCTCCGTCAAATCTGATAACAGAGCTGGATCGGAAACCGTTACCCCCACGTTGTCACGCATGGCCAGCGTAGCCAAGTGATCTGCGCTCTTATTCCAGTCCCGTTTGACATGTATCAGCTCGTGTTCTGGCCATCTCCGCAGGGCGGACATAACCCGATCGTTCAACAATCTCAGCCGGGGCGCCTTGCAATCTATCTCTCCTGTGATTTGCCGGATCACCAGGTTGGAATCACCACATATGATGATCCGCCCCTGTGTCCGGCCAGCCAACAGATCTAGGCAAAGTAACAACCCTCTGTACTCCGCTTCGTTCACCGTTATGCCAGGCGTGAATTCCGAGGCGGCCGCGACCACTTTCCATTCGGGCAACTTCCACACTATTGCGCTATAGGCCCCGACCCCCTTCTTTACGCTCGCCGACCTGTCAAAACTCAAAACCATTAATTCCTCCGTGGGTCCCACTGTTGGCGGCGGTAATACGATGGTTTGTCGAGGCTGCTTCCGAGGCGCGATCGCTATCAGTGCTTCCTCCACTTCTGCCCTTGGGGTAATGCTGGCAGCCAGCGTGCCCAGTATTTCCTCTTCTCCCTTAGTACACTTAATTACTTCGAGGGACCACTGAGACAGCAGAGCCGCCCATCTACCCAGTCGGCCGTCAATTCCATTTGCCGTCAGGAGCCACGATAGGGTCGACCGTCTAGATAGTACCTTGATAGGCCGAGACACCAACATAGTATAACACACATCCAAGATCCGCAATAAAGCCAAAACTTCTTTATCCACCAATCCGTAATTAACTTCATTAGCCTTCAGGGTCCGGCTGGTGAATGTCACGGGACAGTACACTCCGTCATGATCTTGAACGAGGGCGGCCGAGATGGCCCATTTGTTAGCGTAGATGATGACCACTGGAATCTTATTCACATCGAAATGTTTCAGGATCGGTGTAGTCGCCATCTCCGCCTTTAACATACCAAAGGCCACCATCGCTCGAGTCATGTGGTCGTCCGGGCCGGCCGTGCAGGGATCCGGCGGTCGGCTGCCTGTCGGGGCAAAAAAGGGCGCCTTCTCATTGGCCGAAATAGCTGACAAAGTCGGTATCTCATTGGCTGATGTTGCCGGCCCGGCTCGCGTCTCTGCTTGCCTATCCTGCTCTCTCAGCTTATGGTAATCCACCTCCCGTAATTCATACAAAACCGCCGCATAGACTGCAAAATCCTCGATGAACCGACTGTAATAATTCAGGCTGCCCAAAAAGGATTGCATAGCCTTTAGGGATCGCGGGAAAGGCAGATTACTCAAGGACTCCAAATCCTTCGGATTAGCCTCCAATCCGGCAATCGAAACTTGATGACCCAAATAGGTCACCTTAGTCTTTCCCCAGAAACTCTTAACCACACTAATCGAAAGATTCCACTTTTCACACGTAATCATCAACTTCTCCACTTTGTCACACAGTAAATCCCAGGTAGTTGCCGTAACGAGAATGTCATCAATGTAAGACCGCCGCCCCAAAACTGAAGGTTTTGGGTCGGGGTCCGGGTCACCTTCGGTGAACACATCCCCGACCAGAGCCGGATCTTGATCCGCCTTGATCTTGAAGTGTCCGTACAGCGCGTTATCTATCAGCCGTTGATAAATCTGCGGGGCATTCTTCAGACCGAATGGCATCCGATTCCACTCAAACAACCCGAAGGGCGTCACGAACGCAGAGAGCTCCCGTGCACGATCGGTCATAGAGACCACCCAGAATCCACTGGCCATATCCAATGAGCAATACCACAAAACGTTATCCAAGTCCTCCAGCAGGTCGTTTATCAACGGCATCGGATAAACCATCAGCTTAGTCAGCCGGTTCACCAGCCGGTAATCGATGCACAACCTTATATCCACCCCATTCTTCTTAATAATAATTACAATGGGCGAAGCCCAGCGGCGAGGTGGACGGCTGAATTATCTTGGTGGCCAGCAAACCCTTGATAAGCTCTGACAGCTTTTCCCGATACTGGGGGGCGACTCTTCGGCATCTTTGTGCAACCGGCTTGGCGCCTCCCACATCAATGTCACATACCGCCCCATGGGCGGCCGGAGGAAGTGCGTTTCCTGGTCCGATCAGCAGATGTCGTCGTTTCCATATAATATCCTTCAACCTGCCGATCTCTTCCGGGGTGTTCACATCCGGGTCTCCCACTTGCAAATCGTCAATAGTAACCGCTGGGGGGCAGGGGGTTACCTCAGGTAGCACCGCCATCTGATCCTCCATGCCGTCAACATATAACTCACCCCCTTCATGAATGCAGACTTGGTCAGCTTCGACTAATTCGGGATCCCGATCGGCCGAGGTCGATCCGCCCTCGGCTAATTCCGAATTCCGATCGGCCGGCTGGGTCGATCCGCCTTCGGCTAATTCCAAATTCCCATCGGCCGGCTCCGTCGATCCGAATTTTGGTCGGCTAATTCCGAATTCTGATCGGCCGGATGGGTCGATCCGCCTTCGGCTATTTCCGAATTCTGATCGGCCGGCCGGGTCGATCCGCCTTCACCTCGGTCATCACACCATCCGCCATCGGGGTTGTCCTCATATGTAACTCCGCTTTGTCCTTCCTCCCGATTCTGTCGTTCGTCCGTCTTCCTCTGGGTGGGCAAAACCAGTTCCGCGATCGGGGCATAGTCTCGGCCAATACGTTCAGCCGGATCCGGCGACGGCCGGCTCCGCGTCAATATTTTAGAAGGGGTCCGGTACTCGGGTTTAGCCACCATCGGCGTCTGGTCCTCTTCTAATTCTTCCTCTTCGCTGACCAGATCGGTAGTTGCCTGAAAAGCCAGGTTTTGCCACTCGATATAGCGTCTTGAGCCAATAGTGACATAGCCCGGCCGGCGGGGCACCTTGTCCTCGACCAGCCACATTCCAATGATCACGTCCTCATGCAAGGTGAGGGGCGTTCAGAGATGTTGGTCACACTTATAAAATTGAGATGACCACCCCCTTAACAAACGAGGGTACCCAACACTCCCCCCTAGTCAGCCATAACTTACACCGTCGGTCGTGCGGCCGCAACATTACTTCCACCGCCTTTCGACTGGCACCGTTACAAACTGACCTAATTCGAGGAACTGGACGTGGGCCCCATATAAGGGCCGCCGGCCGGCCAGCTGGATCTGTACCTCGTCCGGCAACGTCAATGTTCCATGCGATAAGTCCAGCCGTATGCCGGCCGGGACCATAAAGTCCATACCCAAAATTGCATCCTGCCCGGCCAGCTTGCCTACCCAGGCGGTAAAGTAATATACCAAAGACCCAGCTAACGTAATCTTAACTCTTGTCCTTCCCTGGGTCATGTATGAACTTTCTCCAATGCCGATACATTCCTGCCGCTTCGTCTCGTCTATCTCACACCCCACCTTACGAGCAAAGGTGGTGTCTACGATAGACACTTCCGCGCCAGAGTCGAACAGCATGGTAGCCTTCTGGTTATTGATTTTTCCATCTGCTTTGGCTTGCTTGAACCATTTATCCGGTGAATGATATTTCCAATAACCTCGCGACTCGCCGGGTAACAGGTTCAATTCCATACGCACTTCAGACCGGGAATACTCATCCGTCCGTATACTGCTCACCAGGAAGGGGTCAGCCGTACCGGCCGGGGACCGGGTGACGTAATCGTCAAACTTACATGTATTGTCGGTTATCCTTTGCTTTGCTTCTTGATTATCCTCTTTACCGACATATGCATAGATACTAACACTAGACCGCTCGGATCGAACCAGATTCCAACCTGGCGAGCGATCTAGTTTAACATCTTTTCCACTCCGGGCGGCAGCATTCCAGCATGCTTGGTCGGGACGTACCACTTCTTCATCTGGTTGTAGAATTCTTCAATTGGGCACAGTCCCGCCTCATGCACCTCCCCGCAAGTCTTACACGTGAACAGGCAGTGTTCCGCCGGGTGTCCCTTCCTCTCGCACTTCTTGCACGTCAGCCGCTTCCAACAGCTCCGGTCGTCATGCTTGATGGACCCACAGTGGGTGCACTTGCGCCTGGGGTAATCCTGGTCAGTTCGAGCCGGAAAACTCTTCGACTGACCGGACCCGGCTGGTAGCCTTGACGGCTGACTGGCTTCTGCCGAGAAAAGGTACCGATACTGTTCCTCCTCAGACTCGCCCCCGGATCGCTGATACTTCTCTTCCGAGCTGGTCGCGTCTGACTCTCGGGCGACCATGCGGACGGATCGGGCCGTCCTGGTAGATGGCGGCCGGCCTCCTTGATCCGCGTTAAATCGGGACTTGAAACAGCCGGTTCTGTGGTGTAGTCGCTCTCAGAAAATCTTCCTGAGACGCGAACACCCACAGGGGTCCCAGACGACTGACTATCGGAGGGGGTACTCCGTCCATCCGAGTCATGATCCGATCCGGCATCCGGCCGGCTGGATCGGTCGCTTCCATCCGCTTGATCGCGACTGCTCGAATGTTGCATGTTAAAAGCTCACCTTGTGTACCCGTCAGTACTGGGTGGTTAGCTCTCTTGATGGACCCTAGGGCGAAAAGTGTAAATCCGTCCAATAGGGAGATGAAGTGTAGGACTAGGGGTAGCTCCTGGGCGGAAATCGTCACCGGGGAGCTCGTTGGGTAATATACTTGAACTTTGTATAGTGCCGGCTGGGCCGAGAATAGTCGATCGGCCAGCTAAACCAATAGGACACTTGAAGTTTGTATAGTACCGGCTGGACCGAGAATAATCGATCGGCCAGCTAAACCAATAACAATGAAGGGCGAATCCAAATGTGTAAACAAGGCAGATATAACTCCACACTCTTCCACAGAAGGCCAAAATGTCACCACTTCCCAATACTTAATACCGTGTTCAAAACACGGGCGACTTGAGGTGAGTATACGAAGTCGCCGCGACTCCCGGTCAGGGGACTTCCGGTGGGTTAACTTAACCTTCCCCGGGCAAACCAATAACAGCAAGAGGGGACCTTGTTAGCCCTCTGCCGTGAACCAATAAAAGCGACTTGTGTCTAAGAAAGCGAAACGTATACTGATTTATCCTATGTCCAATACTCCCTTTGTGTAACCTACCTCAAATAACACGGCTGACCAGTCATGTACCTTACCCAACGCAACCCGGCTAACTCCGACTTTGTGTACCGGTCCGGCCGGTACACCAACCCCAAATGGTACCAACCCGGCCGGTACACCGAACCCATATGGTACCAGTCCGAATGGTACATTGTACCCGGCCGGCTCGGCCGGATAGCCACCCATCCGCGCCTCTCGGCCGCTGACGCTAGCAATCCCTTGGCAGCCTCTCCTACGATCCAGGTGCCTACTCCTTCCACTAGAACAATCCTCTTCTTTCAGGCTCCCTTCACTCCATCCTTACGAACAGTCCGCCATCTTGGCCGTCAAACATCCATAGTCCTTCCGTCTGCTCAGCCCGCTTGTCCGACTATCCTCGCCCCTTGTCAGGTCCGCCGACTTGATTTCCAGCCGGGCACCGCCCGACCGCTTGCAGGTGTGCCTGGCAGTCCCAGATTGCATCTTATTACTGACCGGTCTGGGCATCCGGCTTAGGGTGACATTTCAGCCAATCCGATGCGGGCATCCATCATCATTAGTCCGTTAACTTCTGGAGCACTTCACCACAGCCGCCCCTGAGCCTTGTCGCAGCCGCACAACGGTTGAGGCACGCGCTCATCACATTCCCCACACTTTGATTTTCACCGCCTCTATGTCTGAACGTGACAACGCCCCCATTGCTCCTGTGCCGGGCCACTCCCCGGCCAATACTCAGCCATCGGCCGTAGGACCGGATGCCCATCCGGCCGGCCCAGAGCATCGCCCCGGGCAACCCGACCTGGCTGCTCTGCAAGCTCAAGTCGCTGCGCTGACCGCTCACGTAGCCAGCCTAGAGCAAGCAAACACCGAGTTGGCTGCGACCGCCCGGCTGGCTAGCCAGCAAGCAGATGAATCCCGGGTCCGGGAAGTTCTGGCTACTTTTCAATCTCGCGACCGAATTGGCCGACTGGAAAGTGAGAACGCCGACCTTCTCCAAGCGAGAGATCGCCTCCAAAAACAGTCGGACTCACAGCGTGTCCTAAACCAGAAGGCCGTAGCTGCCTTGAAGCTCCAAAGTAAGTACCTTCCGCCTGTTCCGGTTCGCCTCCCCACTCACTCACTCCGTGTATGCTCTTAGACCAAAACGTCATGAACCTCCGCGTCTTGATGATCGAGTCTTTTCAGACCGCGCGTGAGTTGACGACGCGCTACGACAGCTATATTAAGCTCTCCAAACGATTGGAGGGTTCGCAGTTGAAACTGGGCAATTTGGAGTTTCGCCGGATCCGGCTTGCCAAAAAGCTGACAAAGTACCAGAAGGCGCTATATCAGTCGGCCGATGCATCGCCCGACCTTCAACGCCGAATCCGGGAGCTTGAGGCCGCATACGCTGAAACCCAATCGGGTGTGAGTGAAGCCCGGGAGGCGTTTACCCAACTTGCGGAGGAGCGTGCGAACTGCCTGTCCTCTCTCAAGGAAGATCGGGCCCGTCTAGCTGCTTCGGCGTCCCGGGTGAGAGGTCTCATGAAGGGTCCTGCCCCCATCCGGGAGGCTATCAGGCATCTCCTTGACTTAGCTTGTCCGCGAGACCCTGGTCAAGCCGCTTCCGCCACGCCCCTTCTCCCGTCAGCCGCTGATTCCGCCGCGGCCGTCCAGACATCTGACGCGGGAACTTCCGCCCCCGGATCAGCGACCGGTGATACGGGAAAAGTTTCTCGCCTACGGATTTGGAATACTTCTCAAGACCCTAACCCGCCGCCAGCGCCAGTCGGCGAGCAGGCGGCTTCTCTCTTGTCCACTGAAGATCCGCCTGGGCACAAAGGCAAACGTCGGTCCAGTCGGGTTGCGTCGCTCCACGGCCCCGTGGCAGCCAAACGGCCCAAACGGTCCGCCGCGCCGGTGAGCGCGGCCCTAGTCCATGGAGACTGCGGGCCGAGTCCTAGCCCCACTTCGATCTCGGCTCCACCGGCTTCGGGAAAGTCCTCCCGTCGTCCTCGCGCTGCCAGATCTTCGTCGAAGGCTCCGACTGCTCCGGCTCTCCTTAGCGTCTCCCCTCATGATCCCCGAGGTCCGTCCACCGCCTCTCCTGATGGAGAAGAAGCGTCTGGCCTATCGGGGCTGGATTCTGACGAGGCCACCACTGAGGACCTCGAGGAATTGCCTTCCCCGGACCCCTTCGCCTTCGACGAGAACGAGTCCAAGGAATCCTCAGAGGAGTCTCCTCCGTTGTGGATTCCCCGCCGGAAGGTCATGACGGCCCTCGAACTGGCCGCGGCTGTCCCTTGGTCAAAGGCGCAGTTGGAAGGCCTGCGTATCCAAGACCTCACTGGTGCCCTTGTCACCAAGTCGTTGACTCGTCCGCCGTTGTGGATATTCCCGCCGGCCCTCGCTGTGCCCAAGGCCGAGGACTGGAATGCCAAGCTAGTGGCGATCGGGCCACTGAACGCAATCTTGTCCCGGGAACCTTGGGACATACTGGCGACAAAGATGCCGGACATCGGCCTGCCCCATGTCGGCTGGTTCGCGGAGTTGCGGAGAGTCTGCAAGGAGTACCTCTCCCGGCATGGACAATCCATCTGGGAGTCAACTCATCACCTTTGCATTTCCGTTGCCGCCGGGCGCGAATCTCCCGAGCTAGCCAAGTACCGGACCGACCGCAAGAACCGTCGCAACCGCGCGACTGAGGGCTGGACTAAGATCTGCAACTTCGTGGTCGATGGAATCCAGCGCGGCCACTGCGACTTGGATATTTTTCTCCACCCTATCATGCTACATCTGGCCAACCGCCGGGTGGAGAAGAGCGGGATCTCGGCCGAAGGCGGGACTTGGTATCCGGGGTTGGGTAAGTGTCAGGTTGCCACCCTCCAAGCTTCGCTCGATGCGCTCGACCAACAAGATCCGTGGCGCAACCAGTTTCGGCAGGATCCCGATCGTCACCCTGGCCTCCGCGTGCCCCGACTCCGGAACAAGTTTTGCTGAGCTTCGCCAAGGGTGACCCACGAGGCTAGCCTTGCATACCCTTATCTTCTTCATTCGTTACTGGCTGTTAACCTCGATAATACACTTTTCTTTCCATTTTTTACGTAAGTAACCGCTTGCTCGTCTTCCTCGTCTGACTTCTCCCATCCGGCACCATACTGATTCGAAGATAACTCCGAAAACCAATCCATCCGGCACCATACTGATTCGAAGATAACTCCGAAAACCAATCCATCCGGCACCATACTGATTCGAAGATAACTCCGAAAACCAATCCATCCGGCACCATACTGATTCGAAGATAACTTCGAAAAAAGCCGATCGGACCCGACTAGCTCCATTCACCGATTGCTCGGCTGAGTGGTGATAGCTGGTCCGGCCGTGCCTGTTGCCCTGGAGCCGGGCGGATTAGTTCTCTGTCCCACCTTCTTCGTGGGTTTGCATGACCCCGAAGCGGTTCCGGCTCGCCCGCCGGCGATCGAACTCTCTCATTAAAGCTCCGCAATTTAAATCCAGTTCGTCCACCCACGACCGCTCCTCGCAATTTTTCCACTGCACAAGAAACTCCCTGTGGATCCGCCCAAACCGGGTTTTCCGTCCGTTCCGTACATCCAAAATTCTTTCTACCTCGTACTCATCCGGGTCTAACGGCTTGTCCCAACTGTCCTCCGGCAGCAGAGCTTCATCGAAATCCAACCGGTCGCTTTCCCCCGTAAGGCGTATATTCGGGCGGTCCGGGAAATGCTTAACCAACTTCAACTTGGAAACATGTACTATCGGGAAAACGCTGTATTCCGTACCGGCCGTGACCAGCTTAACTGCATGATCCCCGACCAGTTCTGCCACTCGGAAGGGGCCATGCCACATATGCGCCAGCTTCCGTGCATAGCCCTCCTTGACCCGATCGAGATACAGCCACACCCGGGAGCCGGGCTCGATGCCGTGTTCCCCGGCGCGGTCGTTGTTTTGATCGGCGCGGTCCTTGATTGCTTGTCGGAGACGTTCGTTTACTTGTTCCCTCGCCAGTGAGTAGTGGCGTTGCACTCCCATCCTCCAGCGGCGGGCGTCTCTGTCCCGGCTTCTGGTGCACCCTATTGGTATGGCGGCTTCCAAAGTGGATCGGGGATCCCATCCGTAAGCCAAATAAAAAGGGGTGTCGCCCCTTACCCGGTCGTACGACGAGTTGAGAGCGAAAACCAGTCTCTCGGCATATTCATCCCAGTCGCATTGATCCGCCTCCACCACATACATCTTGAGGGCTCTGGTTAGGAGTCTGAACCATCCTTTCGGCCTTTCCATTCGCCTGCGGGCGGTAAGCCATAGTGGCGCTCTGCTTCTGTCCTAGGATCTTATTGAAAGCTCGGAATACGTCTGCCATAAATCCGGGCTCCCTATCGTGCCGGATGACCTCGCTCGCCCCGAAACGCCTGAACACACATTCTTCGTAACTTTGCGCAACCTGTTGGGCGGTACGGGTGGAGCTGGCCTTTGCTATAACCAGCCCGGTAAACAAATCCGTCCAGATCAGCAGCTCTGTATGCCCATTTCGAGATTTGGGTAAGGACGGGATATGGTCCATCGCAATGACTTGAAAAGGATAGGTGGCCTGTATATTTCCAGGCGACCGCCCTCTAATGGTCGGCCGGCCTTTTCCGGTTTCGCAATCTGGACAGCTCCCCACGTAGGCCTGAACGCTACGGTAAAGCCCTCGCCAGTGGAAATGTGTCTTAATCTTGTGATATGTCCGGCCGATGCCCTGATGTCCCCCCTCCAAGCTCACATGGTAGTGATGGAGAATATCCGGCTGTAGAGTAGCGGGTACGACTAGCCGAGCGGATCTATCTCTCTCGATCTCCGGCTGGTCGGCGTCTCGGTAGAAGAACAGTAGCCCGTTTTCGTCCACTTCATAATCCGGGGCCAACTTGAAACATTCTTTAGCTTGTTCAGCGGTCAGTTTATTCACGTCTCCGTTAAGGTACGCCTTGAGATCCACTATCCACGCTTCCTCGTTCTGCGCTTGGAGAATCCGCTCTGCTCGCAACTGTTGAACTATCCCCTCGGTCATTGTTTCTGGGGATAATGGGCCATCGGCTGAAGAACGACGCTTCTGCGATCGGGTAACAGCGTTCACCCGGATTATCTCCTCCGTGTTAGCTGGATGGATGATCTCGGGCAGCCGGTTGATCTCCGTCAGGTCTGATAACAGAGCCGGATCGGAAACCGTTACCCCTACGTTGTCGCGCATGGCCAGCGTAGCCAAGTGATCCGCGCTCTTATTCCAGTCTCGTTTGACGTGCAGCAATTCGTGCTCCGGCCATCTCCGCAAGGCGAACATAACCCGATCATTTAACAGTCTCAGCCGCGGCGCCTTGCAATCTATCTCTCCGGTGATTTGCCGGATCACTAGGTTGGAATCACCGCATATGATGATCCGCCCCTGTGTCCGGCCAGCCAACAGATCTAGGGAAAGCAGCAGTCCTCTATACTCCGCTTCGTTCACCGTGATGCCAGGCGTGAAATCCGAGGCGGCCGCGATCGCCTTCCATTCGGGCAGCTTCCACAAAATGGCACTATAGGCCCCGACCCCTTTCTTTACACTCGCCGACCCATCGAAACTCAAAACCATTAGTTCCTCCGTGGGTCCCACTGTTGGCGGCGGCAATACGATAGTTTGTCGAGGCTGCTTCCGAGGTGCGATCGCTATCAGTGCTTCCTCCACTTCTGCCCGGGGGGTAATGCTGGCAGCCAGTGTGCCCAGTATTTCCTCTTCCCCTTTAGTACACTTAATCACTTCGAGGGACCACTGAGACAACAGAGCCGCCCATCTCCCCAGCCGACCGTCAATCCCGTTCGCCGTCAGGAGCCATGATAGGGTCGACCGTCTGGATAGTACTTTGATAGGCCGAGACACCAGCATTGTATAACACACATCCAAGATCCGTAATAGAGCCAGAACTTCCTTATCCACCAACCCATAATTAACTTCATTAACTTTCAGGGTCCGGCTGGTGAAGGTCACGGGGCAGTACACTCCGTCGTGATCTTGCACGAGAGCGGCCGAGATGGCCCACTTGTTAGCGTAGATGATGACCACCGGAGTCTTATTAACATCGAAATGTTTCAGGACCGGTGTGGTCGCCATCTTCGCTTTTAACATGCCAAAAGCCACCATCGCTCGGGTCATATGGTCGTCCGGGCCGGCCGCGCCGGGGTCCGGCGGCCGGTCGCTTGTCTGGGCAGACAAGGGCGCTTCCCCATTGGCTGAAATACCGAAAAGGGCGCTTCCTCATTGGCTGAAATAACCGAAAAGGGCGCTTCCTCATTGGCTGAAATTGCCGGCCCGGCTTGCGTCTCCGCTTGCCTATCCTGCTCTCTCAGCTTATGGTAATCCACCTCCCGCAACTCATACAAGACCGCCGCATAGACTGCAAAATCCTCGATGAACCGACTGTAATAATTCAGGCTGCCCAAAAAGGATTGCATAGCCTTTAGGGATCGCGGGAAAGGCAGATTACTCAAGGACTCCAAATCCTTCGGATTAGCCTCCAATCCGGCAATCGACACTTGATGACCCAGATAGGTCACCTTAGTCTTTCCCCAGAAACTCTTAACCACACTAATCGAAAGATTCCACTTTTCACACGTAATCATCAACTTCTCCACTTTGTCACACAGTAAATCCCAGGTAGTTGCCGTAACGAGAATGTCATCAATGTAAGACCGCCGCCCCAAAACTGAAGGTTTTGGGTCGGGGTCCGGGTCACCTTCGGCGAACACATCCCCGACCAGAGCCGGATCTTGATCCGCCTTGATCTTGAAGTGTCCGTACAGCGCGTTATCTATCAACCGTTGATAAATCTGCGGGGCATTCTTCAGACCGAACGGCATCCGGTTCCACTCGAACAACCCGAAGGGCGTCACGAACGCAGAGATCTCCCGTGCACGATCGGTCATAGAGACCACCCAGAATCCACTGGCCATGTCCAATGAGCAATACCACAAAACTTTATCCAAGTCCTCCAGCAGGTCGTTTATCAGCGGCATCGGATAAATCATCAGCTTAGTCAGCCGGTTCACCACCGGTAATCGATGCACAACCTTATATCCACCCCATTCTTCTTAATAATAATTACAATGGGCGAAGCCCATGGCGAGGTGGACGGCTGAATTATCTTGGTGGCCAGCAAACCCTTGATAAGCTCTGACAGCTTTTCCCGATACTGGGGGGCGACTCTTCGGCATCTCTGTGCGACCGGCTTGGCGCCTCCCACATCAATATTACATACCGCCCCATGGGCGGCCGGAGGAAGTGCGTTCCCCGGTCCGATCAACAGATGTCGTCTTTTCCATATAATATCCTTCAATCTGCTGATCTCCTCCGGGGTGTTCACATAAGGGTCTCCCACTTGTAGATCGTCGATAGTGACCGCTGGGGGGCAGGGGGTCACCTCAAGCAGCACCGCCATCTGCTCTTCCATGCCTTCGACGTATAGCTCACCCCCTTCATGAATGCAGACTTGGTCGGCTTCGGCTGCTTCGGGATCTTGGTCGGCCGGCTGGGCCGATCCGCCTTCACCTCGGTCGTCACACCGACTGTCATCGGGGTTGACCGCATATGCAACTCTGCCTGGTCCTTTCTCCCGACCCTGTCGTTCGTCCGTCTCCCTCTGAGTGGGCAAAACCAGTTCCGCGATCGGGGCGTAGCTTCGGCCAATACATTCAGCCGGATCCGGCGACGGCCGGCTCCGCGTCAATATTTTAGAAGGGGTCCGGTACTCGGGTTTATCCACCATCGGGGTCTGGTCCTCTTCTAATTCTTCCTCTTCGCTGACCAGATCGGTGGTTGCCTGAAAAGCCAGGTTTTGCCACTCGATATAGCGTCTTGAGCCAACAGTGGCATAGCCCGGCCGGCGGGGCACTTTATCCTCGGCCAGCCACATTCCAATAATCACATCTTCATGCAAGGTGAGGGTTTTTTCAGAGATGTTGGTCACGCTTATAGAGTTGAGATGACCACCCCCTTTAACAACAGATGGTACCCAGCACTCGCCCCTTGTCAGCCATAACTTACTCCGTCGGTCGTGCGGCCGTAACATTACTTCCACCGCCTTTCCCACTGGCACCGTTACAAACTGACCTAGCTTGAGGAACTGGACGTGGGCGCCATATAAGAGCCGCCGGCCGGCCAGCTGGATCTGTACCTCGTCCGGCAACGTCAATGTCCCATGCGATAAGTCCAGCCGTATACCGGCCGGGACCATAAAATCCATACCCAGAATTGCATCCTGCCCGGCCAGCTTGCCTACCCAGGCGGTAAAGTAATATACCAACGACCCAGCTAACGTAATCTTGACTCTTGTCCTTCCTTGGGTCATGTATGATCTTTCTCCAATGCCGATACATTCCTGCCGCTTCGTCTCGTCTATCTCACACCCCACCTTACGAGCAAAGGTGGTGTCTACGATAGACACTTCTGCGCCAGAGTCGAGCAGCATGGTAGCTTTCTGGT
>MIQA02006153.1:0-19587 GCA_001887855.2 Sclerospora graminicola
TTCTCGGCGATGATGGAGCGATACTTGGAAGAGCAACGTCGGCTGAGTGCCAGCCGCGGCAGTCCGAAGTCACCGGACCAGCCTGCTCGTCGTGGAACACAGGCCCCCGAACCAGTCCAGTACTATGCGAGGGAGCCGAGTGATGAAGACATCGAGTCGGTGCAGCCCAAGCAAAGTGAACCCCATGCCGCCCCGTCGAGCCGTCAGACAGGTCGCCGGACCGGACGTCGGCCAACGAACAGGAAGCTGTCTCTCAGCGACGTGGATATGGAATCCGTCAGGTCGGCCAAGTACCATTACGATCCGGATGACTTGGATCTGGGGATGGCCCGCCGAGCCCATATGGCCTCGGCCCAAGCGTTTGACGCGGATTGGGGAGCGATCACGAGGGTGCGAATGTCGGACACGTCCGAGCTGAAAGCCTTCACCGGACGCGACACGGACGAGGACCAAGCCCGAGGATGGCTGAGCAAGACGAAGTCGGCATTTCTCAGAGACCGGACGTCGGACTATGAGAATGCCTGATCTTCGGGGATTTGATGAAGGGACCAGCGAAACACTGGATCCAACAGCTCAGCCGGGAAACCCGAGGAAATTGGAGGGGACTGGCCGGTGCGTTCGAGGAGCAATACTGCGGAGCTGGAATGTCAGCGGCACGACAATATTTCCACTCTAAGAAGCGACCGGATGAGACCCCCTTGGAGTATCTCCATCGTTTAAATGTCGCTGGCATGAGAGCGGATATTCCCGTTAAAGAAGACACCAGCCGGTCGGAAGCTGCCCGTGAACACGTGAAACTTTTCATCAGCACGTTGGACGATCGGGAGCTGGCAGACCAGCTGGCGTTACTGCGGTTGAAGAATACGACGGAGCTGGAAGTGACGTTGCGCACGTACCTAAGGGCGAAGAAGCAAGGCCCCAAGGCAGCAGTTGGAACCGGCCGTTTCAAGTCCCGATTTAACGCGGATCAAGGAGGCCGGCCGCCATCTACCAGGACGGCCCGAGCCGTCCGCATGGTCGCCCGAGAGGCAGACGCGACCAGCTCGGAAGAGGAGTATCAGCGATCTGGGGGCGAGTCTGAGGAGGAACAGTATCGGTACCTTTTCTCGGCAGAAGCCAGTCAGCCTTCCAGGCTGCCAGCCGGTTCCGGTCAGTCGAAGAGTTTTCCGGCTCGAGCTGACCAGGATTACCCCAGGCGCAAGTGCACCCACTGTGGGCCATCAAGCATGACGACCGGAGCTGCTGGAAGCGGCTGACGTGCAAGAAGTGCGAGAGGAAGGGACACCCGGCGGAACACTGCCTGTTCACGTGCAAGGCTTGCGGGGAGGTGCATGAGGCGGACTGTGCCCAATGGAAGAATTCTACAACCTGTTGAAGAAGTGGTACGTCCCGACCAAGCATTCTGAAATGTTGCCGCCCGGAGCGGAAAAGATGTTAAACTAGATCGCTCGCCAGGTTGGAATCTGGTTCGAGCCGAGCGGTCTAGTGTTAGTATCTATGCATATGTCGGTAAAGAGGATAACCAAGAAGCAAAGCAAAGGATAACCGACAATACATGTAAGTTTGACGATTACGTCACCCGGTCCCCGGCCGGTACGGCTGACCCCTTCCTGGTGAGCAGTAAACGGACGGATGAGTATTCCCGGTCTGAAGTGCGAATGGAATTGAACTTGTTACCCGGCGAGTCGCGAGGTTATTGGAAGTATCACTCGCCGGATAAATGGTTCAAGCAGGCCAAGGCGGATGGAAAAATCAATAACCAGAAAGCTACCATGCTGTTCGACTCTGGCGCAGAAGTGTCTATCGTGGACACCACCTTTGCTCGTAAGGTGGGGTGTAAGATAGACGAGACGAAGCGGCAGGAATGTATCGGCATTGGAGAAAGCTCATACATGACCCAAGGAAGGACAAGAGTCAAGATTACGTTAGCTGGGTCGTTGGTATATTACTTTACCGCCTGGGTAGGCAAACTGGCCGGGCAGGATGCAATTTGGGCATGGATTTTATGGTCCCGGCCGGTATACGGCTGGACTTATCGCATGGAACATTGACGTTGCCGGACGAGGTACAGATCCAACTGGCCGGCCGGCGGCCCTTATACGGCGCCTACGTCCAGTTCCTCAAGCTAGGTCAGTTTGTAACGGTGCCAGTGGGAAAGGCGGTGGAAGTAATGTTACGGCCGCACGACCGACGGAGTAAGTTATGGCTGACAAGGGGCGAATGCTGGGTACCATCTGTTGTTAAAGGGGGTGGTCATCTCAATTTCATAAGCGTGACCAACATCTCTGAAAACCCCCTCACCTTGCATGAAGATGTGATTATTGGAATGTGGCTGGCCGAGGACAAAGTGCCCCGCCGGCCGGGCTATGTCACTATTGGCTCAAGACGCTATATCGAGTGGCAAAACCTGGCTTTTCAGGCAACCACCGATCTGGTCAGCGAAGAGGAAGAAGTAGAAGAGGACCAGACTCCGATGGTGGATAAACCCGAGTACCGGACCCCTTCTAAAATATTGACGCGGAGCCGGCCGTCGCCGGATCCGGCCGAATGTATTGATCGAAGCTACGCCCCGATCGCGGAACTGGTTTTGCCCACTCAGAGGGAGACGGACGAACGACAGGGTCGGGAGAAAGGACCAAGCAGAGTTGCATATACGGTCAGCCCCGATGACGGTTGTGACGACCGAAGTGAAAGCGGATCGGCCCAGCCGGCCGAGCAGAATTCGGAAATAGCCGAAGGCGGATCGGCCCAGCCGGCCGAGCAGAATTCGGAAATAGCCGAAGGCGGATCGGCCCAGCCGGCCGAGCAGGATTCCGAAGCGGCCGAAGCCGATCAAGTCTGCATTCATGAAGGGGGCGAACTATACGTTGAAGGCATGGAAGAACAGATGGCGGTGCTACCTGAGGTGACCCCCTGCCCCCCAGCGTCACTATCGACGATCTACAAGTGGGAGACCCGGATGTGAACACCCCGGAGGAGATCAGCAGATTGAAGGATATTATATGGAAAAGACGACATCTGCTGATCGGACCAGGGAACGCACTTCCTCCGGCCGCCCATGGGGCGGTATGTGACATTGATGTGGGAGGCGCCAAGCCGGTAGCACAAAGATGCCGAAGAGTCGCCCCCCAGTATCGGGAAAAGCTGTCAGAGCTTATCAAGGGTTTGCTGGCCACCAAGATAATTCAGCCGTCCACCTCGCCCTGGGCTTCGCCCATTGTAATTATTATCAAGAAGAATGGGGTGGATATAAGGTTGTGTATTGACTACCGGCTGGTGAACCGGCTGACTAAGCTGATGATTTACCCGATGCCGCTGATAAATGATTTGCTGGAGGACTTGGATAAAGTTTTGTGGTATTGCTCATTGGACATGGCCAGTGGATTCTGGGTGGTCTCTATGACCGATCGTGCACGGGAGATCTCGGCGTTCGTGACGCCCTTCGGGTTGTTCGAGTGAAACCGGATGCCGTTCGGTCTGAAGAATGCTCCGCAGATTTATCAACGGTTGATAGATAACGCGCTGTCCGGACACTTCAAGATCAAGGCGAATCAAGACCCGGCTCTGGTCGGGGATGTGTTCACCGAAGGTGACCCGGACCCCGACCCAAAACCTTCAGTTTTGGGGCGGCGGTCTTACATTGATGACATTCTCGTTACGGCAACTACCTGGGATTTATTGTGTGACAAAGTGGAGAAGCTGATGATTACGTGTGAAAAGTGGAATCTTTCGATTAGTGTGGTTAAGAGTTTCTGGGGAAAGACTAAGGTGACCTATCTGGGTCATCAAGTGTCGATTGCCGGATTGGAGGCTAACCCGAAGGATTTGGAGTCCTTGAGTAATCTGCCTTTCCCGCGATCCCTAAAGGCTATGCAATCCTTTTTGGGCAGCCTGAATTATTACAGTCGGTTCATCGAAGATTTTGCAGTCTATGCGGCGGTCTTGTATGAGTTGCGGGAGGTGGATTACCATAAGCTGAGAGAGCAGGATAGGCAAGCGGAGACGCAAGCCGGGCCGGCAATTTCAGCCAATGAGGAAGCGCCCTTCTCGAGTATTTCAGCCAATGGGGAAGCGCCCTTGTCTGCCCAGACAAGTGACCGGCCGCCGGACCCCGGCGCGGCCGGCCCGGACGACCATATGACCCGAGCGATGGTGGCTTTTGGTATGTTGAAAGCGAAGATGGCGACTACACCGGTCCTGAAACATTTCGATGTTAATAAGACTCCGGTGGTCATCATCTACGCTAACAAGTGGGCCATCTCGGCCGCTCTCGTGCAAGATCATGATGGAGTGTACTGTCCCGTGACCTTCACCAGCCGGACCTTGAAAGTTAATGAAGTTAATTATGGGTTGGTGGATAAGGAAGTTCTGGCTCTATTACGGATCTTGGATGTGTGTTATACTATGCTGGTGTCTCGGCCTATCAAAGTACTATCCAGACGGTCGACCCTATCATGGCTCCTGACGGCGAATGGGATTGATGGCCGGCTGGGGAGATGGGCGGCTCTGTTGTCTCAGTGGTCCCTCGAAGTTATTAAGTGTACTAAAGGGGAAGAGGAAATACTGGGCACACTGGCTGCCAGCATTACCCCCAGGGCAGAAGTGGAGGAAGCACTGATAGCGATCGCACCTCGGAAGCAGCCTCGACAAACTATCGTATTGCCACCGCCAACAGTGGGACCCACGGAGGAACTAATGGTTTTGAGTTTCGATGGGTCGGCGAGTGTAAAGAAAGGGGTCGGGGCCTATAGTGCCATTGTGTGGAAGCTGCCCGAATGGAAGGCGATCGCGGCCGCCTCGGATTTCACGCCTGGCATCACGGTGAACGAAGCGGAGTATAGGGGATTACTGCTGTCCCTAGATCTGTTGGCTGGCCGGACACAGGGGCGGATCATCATATGCGGTGATTCCAACCTAGTGATCCGGCAAATCACCGGAGAGATAGATTGCAAGGCGCCGCGGCTGAGACTGTTAAATGATCGGGTTATGTCTGCCTTGCGGAGATGGCCGGAACACGAATTGCTGCACGTCAAACGAGACTGGAATAAGAGCGCGGATCACTTGGCTACGCTGGCCATGCGCGACAACGTGGGGGTAACGGTTTCCGATCCGGCTCTGTTATCAGACCTGACGGAGATCAACCGGTTGCCCGAGATCATCCATCCAGCCAACACGGAAGAGACAATCCGGGTGAACGCCGTTACCCGATCGCAGAAGCGTCGTTCTTCAGCCGATGGCCCATTATCCCCAGAAACAATGACCGAGGGGATAGTTCAACAGTTGCGAGCAGAGCGGATTCTCCAAGCGCAGAACGAGGAAGCGTGGATAGTGGATCTCAAGGCGTACCTTAACGGAGACGTGAATAAACTGACCGCCGAACAAGCTAAAGAATGTTTCAAGTTGGCCCCGGATTACGAAGTGGACGAAAACGGGCTACTGTTCTTCTACCGAGACGCCGACCAGCCGGAGATCGAGAGAGATAGATCAGCTCGGCTAGTCGTACCCGCTACTCTACAGCCGGATATTCTCCATCACTACCATGTGAGCTTGGAGGGGGGACATCAGGGCATCGGCCGGACATATCACAAGGTCAAGACACATTTCCACTGGCGAGGGCTTTACCGTAGCGTTCAGGCCTACGTGGGGAGCTGTCCAGATTGCGAAACCGGGAAAGGCCGGCCGACCATTAGAGGGCGGTCGCCTGGAAATATACAGGCCACCTATCCTTTTCAAGTTATCGCGATGGACCATATCCCGTCCTTACCCAAATCTCGAAATGGGCATACAGAGCTGCTGATCTGGACGGATTTGTTTACCGGGCTGGTTATAGCAAAGGCCAGCTCCACCCGTACCGCCCAACAGGTTGCGCAAAGTTACGAAGAATGTGTGTTCAGGCGTTTCGGGGCGAGCGAGGTCATCCGGCACGATAGGGAGCCCGGATTTATGGCAGACGTATTCCGAGCTTTCAATAAGATCCTAGGACAGAAGCAGAGCGCCACTATGGCTTACCGCCCGCAGGCGAATGGAAAGGCCGAAAGGATGGTTCAGACCCTAACCAGAGCCCTCAAGATGTATGTGGTGGAGGCGGATCAATGCGACTGGGATGAATATGCCGAGAGACTGGTTTTCGCTCTCAACTCGTCGTACGACCGGGTAAGGGGCGACACCCCTTTTTATTTGGCTTACGGATGGGATCCCCGATCCACTTTGGAAGCCGCCATACCAATAGGGTGCACCAGAAGCCGGGACAGAGACGCCCGCCGCTGGAGGATGGGAGTGCAACGCCACTACTCACTGGCGAGGGAACAAGTAAACGAACGTCTCCGACAAGCAATCAAGGACCGCGCCGATCAAAACAACGACCGCGCCGGGGAACACGGCATCGAGCCCGGCTCCCGGGTGTGGCTGTATCTCGATCGGGTCAAGGAAGGCTATGCACGGAAGCTGGCGCATATGTGGCATGGCCCCTTCCGAGTGGCAGAACTGGTCGGGGATCATGCAGTTAAGCTGGTCACGGCCGGTACGGAATACAGCGTTTTCCCGATAGTACATGTCTCCAAGTTGAAGTTGGCGAAGCATTTCCCGGACCGCCCGAATATACGCCTTACGGGGGAAAGCGACCGGTTGGATTTCGATGAAGCTCTGCTGCCGGAGGACAGTTGGGACAAGCCGTTAGACCCGGACGAGTACGAGGTAGAAGAAATTTTGGACGTCCGGAACGGACGGAAAACCCGGTTTGGGCGGATCCACAGGGAGTTTCTCGTGCAGTGGAAAAATTGCGAGGAGCAGTCGTGGGTGGACGAGCTAGACTTAAATTGCGGAGCTTTAATGAGAGAGTTCGATCGCCGGCGGACTAGCCGGAATCGCTTCGGGGTCATGCAGACCCACGAAGAAGGTGGGACAGAGAACTAGTCCGCCCGGCCCCAGGGCAACAGGCACGGCCGGACCAGATAACACCACTCAGCCGAGTAATCGGTGGATGGAGCTAGTCGGGTCCGATCGGCCTTTTTCGGAGTTATCTTCGAATCAGTATGGTGCCGGATGGAATGGTTTTCCGGAGTTGTCTTCGATTCAGTATGGTGCCGGACGGAGTGGTTTTCGGAGTTATCTTCGAATCAGTATGGTGCCGGATGGAATGGTTTTCCGGAGTTGTCTTCGATTCAGTATGGTGCCGGATGGGAGAAGTCAGACGAGGAAGATGAGCAAGCGGTTACTTACGTAAAAAATGGAAAGAAAAGTGTATTATCGAGGTTAACAGCCAGTAACGAATGAAAAAGACGATGTATGCAAGGCTAGCCTCGTGGGGCACCCTTGACGAAGCTCAGCAAAACTTGTTCCGGAGTCGGGGTACGCGGAGGCCAGGGTGACGATCGGGATCCTGCCGAAACTGGTTGCGCCACGGATCTTGTTGGTCGAGCGCATCGAGCGAAGCTTGGAGAGTGGGAACCTGACACTTACCCAAACCCGGATACCAAGTCCCGCCTTCGGCCGAGATCCCGCTCTTCTCCACGCGGCGGTTGGCCAGATGTAGCATGATCGGGTGGAGAAAAATGTCCAAGTCGCAGTGGCCGCGTTGGATTCCATCGACCACGAAGTTGCAGATCTTAGCCCAGCCCTCAGTCGCGCGGTTGCGACGGTTCTTGCGGTCGGTCCGATACTTGGCTAGCTCGGGGGATTCGCGCCCGGCGGCAACGGAAATGCAAAGGTGATGAGTTGACTCCCAGATGGATTGTCCATGCCGGGAGAGGTACTCCTTGCAGACTTTCCGCAATTCCGCGAACCAGCCGGCATGGGGCAGGCCGATGTCCGGCATCTCTGTCGCCAGTATGGCCCAAGGTTCCTGGGACAAAATTGCGTTCAGCGGCCCGATCGCCACTAGCTTGGCATTCCAGTCCTCGGCCTTGGGCACAGCGAGGGCCGGTGGGAATATCCACAGCGGCGGACGAGTCAACGACTTGGTGACCAAGGCACCAGTGAGGTCTTGGATACGCAGGCCTTCCAACTGCGCCTTTGACCAAGGGACCGCCGCGGCCAGTTCGAGGGCCGTCATGACCTTCCGGCGGGGAATCCACAACGGAGGAGACTCCTCTGAGGATTCCTTGGACTCGTTCTCGTCGAAGGCGAAGGGGTCCGGGGAAGGCAATTCCTCGAGGTCCTCAGTGGTAGCCTCGTCAGAATCCAGCCCCGATAGGCCAGACACTTCTTCTCCATCAGGAGAGGCGGTGGACGGACCTCGGGGATCATGAGGGGAGACGCTAAGGAGAGCCGGAGTAGTCGGAGCCTTCGACGAAGATCTGGCAGCGCGAGGACGACGGGGGGACTTTCCCGAAGCCGGTGGAGCCGAGATCGAAGTGGGTCTAGGACTCGGCCCGCTCTCTCCATGGACTAGGGCCGCGCTCACCGGCGCGGCGGACCGTTTGGGCCGTTTGGCTGCCACGGGGCCTTGGAGCGACGCAACCCGACTGGATCGACGCTTGCCTTTGTGCCCAGGCGGATCTTCAGTGGACAAGAGAGAAGCCGCCTGCTGGTTGACTGGCGCTGGCGGCGGGTTAGGGTCCTGGGAGGTATTCCAAATCCGTAGGCGAGAAACTTTTCCCGTATCACCGGTCGCTGGTCCGGGGGCGGAAGTTCCCGCGTCAGATGTCTGGACGGCCGCGGCGGAATTAGCAGCTGACGGAAGAAGGGGCGTGGCGGAAGCGGCCTGACCAGGGTCTCGCGGACAAGCCAAGTCAAGGAGGTGCCTGATAGCCTCCCGGATGGGGGCAGGACCCTTCATGAGACCTCTCACCCGGGACGCCGAAGCTGCTAGACGAGCCCGATCTTCCTTGAGAGAAGACAGGCAATCCGCACGCTCCTCCGCAAGCTGAGTGAACGCCTCCCGGGCTTCACTCACACCCGATTGGGTTTCAGCGTATGCGGCCTCAAGCTCCCGGATTCGGCGCTGAAGGTCGGGCGATGCATCGGCCGACTGATATAGCGCCTTCTGGTACTTGGTCAGCTTCTTGGCAAGCCGGATCCGGCGAAACTCCAAATTGCCCAGTTTCAGCTGCGCACCTTCCAACCGTTTGGAGAGCTTGATATAGCTGTCGTAGCGCGTCGTCAACTCACGCGCGGTCTGAAAAGACTCGATCATCAAGACACGGAGGTTCGTGACGTTTTGGTCTAAGAGCATACACGGAGTGAGTGAGTGGGGAGGCGAACCAGAACAGGCGGAAGGTACTTACTTTGGATTTTCAAGGCAGCTACGACTTTCTGGTTTTGGACACGCTGTGAGTCCGACTGTTTTCGGAGGCGATCTCTCGCTTGGAGAAGGTCGGCGTTCTCACTTTCCAGCCGGCCAATTCGGTCGCGAGACTGAAAAGTCGCCAGAACTTCCCGGACCCGGGATTCGTCTGCTTGCTGGCTAGCCAGCCGGGCGGTCGCAGCCAACTCGGTGTTTGCTTGCTCTAGGCTGGCTACGTCAGCGGTCAGCGCAGCGACTTGAGCTTGCAGAGCAGCCAGGTCAGGTTGCCCGGGGCGATGCTCTGGGCCGGCCAGATGGGCATCCGGTCCTACGGCCGATAGCTGAGTATTGACCGGGGAGTGGCCCGGCACAGGAGCAATGGGGGCGTTGTCACGTTCAGACATAGAGGCGTTGAAAATCGAAGTGTGGGGAATGTGATGAGCGCGTGCCTCAACCGTTGTGCGGCTGCGACAAGGCTCAGGGGCGGCTGTGGTGAAGTGCTCCAGAAGTTAACGGACTAATGATGATGGATGCCCGCATCGGATTGGCTGAAATGTCACCCTAAGCCGGATGCCCAGACCGGCCAGTAATAAGATGCAATTTGGGACTGCCAGGTACCCTTGTAGGCGGTCGGGCGGTGCCTGGCTGGAAACCAAGTCGGCGGACCTGACAAGGGGCGTGGATAATCGGACAGGCAGGCAGAGCAGACGGGAGGATTATGGATGTTTGACGGCCGAGGCGCGGATGGCGGACGGCCAAGATGGCGGACTGTTCGTAAGGATGGAGAGAAGGGGGCCTAAAAAGAAGAGGATTGTTCTAGTGGAAGGAATAGGCACCTGGATCATAGGAGAGGCTGCCAAGGAATTGCTAGCGTTAGCGATCGAGAGGCGCGGATGGGTGGCTATCCGGCCGAGCCGGCCGGGTACAATGTACCATTCGGACTGGTACCATATGGGTTCGGTGTACCGGCCGGGTCGGTACCATTTGGGGTTGGTGTACCGGCCGGACCGGTACACAAAGTCGGAGTTAGCCGGGTTGCGTTGGGTAAGGTATATGACTGGTCAGCCGTGTTATTTGAGGTAGGTTACACAAAGGGAGTATTGGATATAGGATAAATCAGTATACGTTTCGCTTTCTTAGACACAAGTCGCTTTTATTGGTTCACGGCAGAGGGCTAACAAGGTCCCCTCTTGCTGTTATTGGTTTGCCCGGGGAAGGTTAAGTTAACCCACCGGAAGTCCCCTGACCGGGAGTCGCGGCGACTTCGTATACTCACCTCAAGTCGCCCGTGTTTTGAACACGGTATTAAGTATTGGGAAGTGGTGACATTTTGGCCTTCTGTGGAAGAGTGTGGAGTTGTATCTGCCTCATATACACATTTGGATTCGCCCTTCATTATTATTGGTTTAGCTGGCCGATCGATTATTCTCGGTCCAGCCGGTACTATACAAACTTCAAGTGTCTTATTGGTTTAGCTGGCCGATCGACTATTCTCGGCCCAGCCGGCACTATACAAAGTTCAAGTATATTGCCCAACGAGCTCCCCGGTGACGATTTCCGCCCAGGAGCTACCCCTAGTCCTACACCTCATCTCCCTATTGGACGGATTTACACTTTTCGCCCTAGGGTCCATCAAGAGAGCTAACCACCCAGTACTGACGGGTACACAAGGTGAGCTTTTAACATGCAACATTCGAGCAGTCGCGATCAAGCGGATGGAAGCGACCGATCCAGCCGGCCTCAAGCCGGATCGGATCACGACTCGGATGGACGGAGTACCCCCTCCGGTAGTCAGTCGTCTGGGACCCCCGTGAGTGTTCGCGTCTCAGGAAGATTTTCTGAGAGCGACTACACCACACGACCAAGAAAACACTTTTCACGTAAACAGCATTTCCAGGAAGCACGGGTCCAAGATTCGATTTTGCCCTACATGCAACATTCCACCATGAGCCAAGATATGTCCAAGCTGACGCATGCGAATCCCAACGCTAGACTATGGGAATCTGTTGATGATGTGACGGAAGACGTATTTGCTACCAGCATTAATTTGCAGTGATGCACTCCTCCCAGAATTTCTTGGTCCGATTCCTTTTTAGCGAAAAATTTGGCACACTTCCCTGCTCGCCTGCGATTTTATGATCAAAAGCGCGACCAAGCAACTGGATGGGTTCAATTGTTTTTCAATGGATTGGACGAACTCGACGAACGCGGGTAGCAAAGCAGCTACCGATTGCCAAGTACGAGCGCAACATGCAACGTACTTTACTGGAACATTTACTCGAAGCTCAATTCGTGCTCGATCGTATTCCATTCGCTGCCATTGAAAACGTTCCGGGTGCAAATGCGAGTCCACAAGCTGTCTCTGAAAATGACGGCAATACCTTTGTAAGAGAAGAAGACGAGCAGTCAAAAGAAACGCAAAATCATGACAAGTCAATACCGGTCGAACTCACATACGAAAGCGTCGGTGATTCGGACGCCGAGACGTGTCCAATTTGTCTGAACGATTTCGAACATGGCGCAGAGGTAAAAGTTCTTCCATGTCAACACTTCTTTGATGTGGATTGCATCAATCCGTGGCTTGAAGGCCGGAGTGGACCCTGTTACCTCTGTAAACAAGATGCAATTGCTACGAGTACGGTCGAAACAATGTCGTAGTTTCTTGCCATGACGAGTATATGGCTCATAATGTTTCTTGTGTTTGTAGTTGCTGAAGCGTCCAGGACGATTTGGGGGTTCCCGCTGCCCAGACTTGAACATATCCATCAACAGGAACATATACGTTTGCCATTGTATCGGAAACTTTTCCTGAAAGGAATGGATACTGACATGAATGTAGTAAATTCATAAGTTCTTTCTCATGCTACCTGCTAGTTCGGTCAGCTGTTTAATTCTCAATGCGGCTGCGTCCATTATTAGTACGATGTGGCCGTAAAGCTTTGGACTTTGTTCGTCTCAGTTCCTCCGTGCTTCCATCGTCTTTTTTTATCAGGAGAAATGGCATGGTGGACATCCCTTCAGTATTTATCATGAACAATTTCCAGCGATGGCTTGGGTGAATGTATCCTTTGTAAATGTATTTTGAAGAGATTTCATCTCCATGTTTGAAGAGTCTTGACGATTATTACGTACATATAAATCAGCATTGAACAAGATCGGTAAAATGTAGATTATTGGTATTAATATCTTGATGTGATATCAAGTCTTTGAGCATTTGATCCGGTGGGGTGTCATTTCTCAACCGCGTCCATGACCTATTGCTGAGGAAGTGATAGGGTGCAATCATTCAAACGAAAACAAACTTCATCATTAGCGCGGCACTCAAAAAATAAGGTAACGTGTAGCTCCATCCAATCTATGAAATTACTGCTTCCACTACAGACGACACTAATATTTCTTATGTGAATATCTGATGCTCCTTCAGGATTTTCTTCTTCTGCTGTTATCAATGGCATTTTGCCATGAACAATACCACTTTAAGTGGCGTTAAGCGTACTTTTGAGTGCATGACTGCAGACAAATCGTCGTCCAGAGCAGCCGTTCGCAAGATTAAGCATTATCACCCGTAAGATATGGCACTCCCTTTCGCTCCATGTCCCTAATCTTGGCCAGTAATTGAGACCACATGGTGATGCAGTTGTGTATACAGAATCCTGTTGCGGCTCAACTCATTCCCAATTTCATTCAAAGAAATATCGCCACTTCCATCACTGTCCACTATGCAAGCAAATTCTGCCACAGTCGCGTCAAACTCCGATTTGGTCAGATTGTCACAATAAATTGCACTACGGAGAAGGTCTCCGATTTCCACTACATCCAGTGTGCCTCCGCCATCAAAATCCCGCAACTTAAATTCAACTTTGAGTCGATCCAAGTAGCGCTTTTCTTCAACTTCACGCCTCGCTTTCTTTAGTCGAGCTTTGCTTTCCTCACGTATTTTATAACCTCAATATCTTCCTGCATCGCCTCATTTAGTGAGGCCAAAATACTGAGAAACATTTTTTACCACTCGATACACCAACGAAATCTCCAGTTGTTTATGCCGCTTCGTGTCTTTATTTCGGTCGTCTTGCTTTAATTACGCAATGGATTACTTAATGTATCCATGCACGATTTCTGGCCAAAGTTACAACGTTGGAAGACCAAGGGCAGTGAAGCAGCAGAAGACAACCATGAGAAAGAATGGAGCGCGCTTGGTTTGAAATGAAAAGCACAGGAACCACTGTTTGAAGCAGCGATCAAGGCGAGTTTTTACCATGTATTGCCATCCTTGAATCAAATGGGTGACGTCTGGAATGAGACGTCCCGAACAGCTCACACTCTGCATCTCTCCCAGCTTCACCAACAACTGTACGTCTTGTGCGCTAGTCGAGCAAATCGAGGGCGTGATTTCATCCAGGCTTATGCAATCTTCGACTTTCTTGTCAACGACCGCGATGCTCAACTTGGACTAAGCTGATATTTGACCAATTAAAATTTAATTTAGACGTGCGCATTCCCTCAACTTATCTATGTCAAAGGTTTGCCCCCACTTTTGTCTCAACGATCACTTTGGTGGAAACATTTTCTTGAGCCCCCACTTTTGGAAAATTGGTTCTTTGCTTGGAATATTTATCAGAATAGCCCCCACTTATGGCAAAAGTCCATCGATGGGTGAGGAAATGGGCGCGGGTTAAATTTTCCGTGGGTGAGGGTTAGAGTTTCCCACAAGAGTCACTATTTTTTGTTCGTTTATCAGGGTAGAAACGGGTCCTGGGGTTGCGTTAGGAGTAGGTGAAAAAAATGGGCGTCCAAATGTGGTGGTATCACTACTCGTGTCAATCTCTAGCACTGTAATTCTGCAAGCATCGTTTCTGATGCACTTTGCGCTTGGACGGTAAGTTTAGAAGTGATCATACTTGTTGATAATGAACTAACATCCCAGCCACTTCTATCTTCACTACTAGATCTACCTGCTTCTTGAATTTTCTCCACTCTCGAACATTCTCGAAGTCTTGTTCGCAATGTCTCTCTCGCATACAAATCGCAGCTAGTTGCTCACAATGATTTGCCTAGTAGTATCTTCAACACTCCCCCCTCAACTCGCTGCGTACACGCCGCTTTTCATCACTAGGTCGAGGAAGGTCTTCTTCGGTAGTGCCTTCGTCAAGTAGTCGGCCAGCTGCATCTTCGTCGGGACGTACTGCAAAATTATGTTGCCTCTCTCGAGATGGTCACGTACAAAGTGTAGTTTAATATCTACATGTTTAGCACGCGCTTGATATCCAGCGTTTTTTGCTATCGCTATAGCGCTTTGATTGTCCTCACAAATTTTTGTTGGCTCCTTCTCTTGATGTCCCATCTCTTTCAGTAAATTCCTTGCCCAAAGCACCTCCTGCGCACACATCGACATCGCCATGTATTCTGCCTCTGCGGAGCTAAGTGCTACGGTGCGCTGCCTCTTTGACTTGAAAATAACAGGGCCTCTAGCCATGCAAACCAACACACCACTAGTAGACTTACGATTGTCCATACTGCTGCCCCAGTCAGCATCGCTCTACGCTGTAAGCTTGACAACTCCGCTTTCACCACCACGGTACTGAATGGCATAATCGATAGTAGCTTTTAGGTAGCGTACAACTCGAATTGCTACGTTCCAATGAACTTCTCTTGGATTATCACAAAATCGACTCAGATGCGCGACTGCAAACGAAATATCTGGTCGCGTTCCCATCGCAACGTATAACAGCGATCCGATCAATGAACGATATGGTCGTCGCTCCATACGCTACCGTTCTTCGGCAGATGCTGGTGCTGTCAACTTGGTAATCAATTGACTCTTATCACAGGGATTGAGCACATTATTCGCCTCCGTCTGATTAAACTTTGCAATCTATCTCAAAATGAACTGCTTTTGCGATAGCGCTAAGTGCTTCTCCCTCACATCGTACTGCACCTCCATGCCAATCACGAATCGTGCTGTACCCAAATCCTTTATCTTGAAGTGGGCTGCCAATGACTGTTTCACGTCCACTATCTCTTCTTTCAAGCGAGCTCCAATCAGAAGATCATCCACGTACAGCGTGACATACACGAAATCGCTGTCATTTTTCTTCACAAAAATACACGGGTCCGCCTTACACTGCATAAAACCTAGCTTCTTAAACACGTTGCGAATAGTCTTGTACCAAACTGCTGATGCCTGTCGAAGGCCATACAAACTTCGTCGCAGTAGACATGCTTCTCCCGGCTGGTGTGCCACGCCTTCAGGTACACGCATGTAAATCACCTCTTTCAGAATTCCGTACAAGAAGGCAGTGTTAACATCACATTGTTCAATCATGTAGCCCATTTGACAACACAGCGCCGTAAACATCCTAATCGACGCCATATTTGCAACAGGAGAATAAGTCTCATCAAAATCAGTACCGAAGGTTTGGCTAAAACCTTGAGCAACTAGTCTGGCCTTGAAACGAACGATTTCTCCTCTTTCGTTCCTCTTCAACGCGAACACCCATTTGCATCCGACAAGTTTTGCGTCCGCTGGTGCTCGCACAATTTCCCAAACACCATGCTCACCAAGTGAGTACAACTCACGATTAATCGCTTCTTTCCACTCGTTCTTGTTATCCGATGATAATGCTTCACGATAAGAATTCGGTACTTCTTCCAACAAGTTGGCCTGCTCGATGAGTTGTAGTCGCGACCTCTTCGGTTCTGGTTCATTCTTCCAGTCATCGTAGCGCTTCCGAACAACTAATTGACGGCCCTCGCTGCCATCTACTTGCGTACTTTGAACAGGATTACGCACTACCAATTGTCCTTCAGCAGGTGGACGGAAAACAATAGCATCACTCAAATCACGTTTATACCCGAGTTGCTGCTGCTCGGTCGGCGGTGGTAGCTGTGGGCGTCTTTCCACTGGCAGTTGTTCACGAATTGGTTGCTGCACAGTATTTACTGTAGCCACAGGTAGTAAATTCAGATCGGTATTGCTTGGTATCTGTTCACGCCCAGTCGGCACACTATCATAGCCCTCTTCATCGACCTCCATGTTGTCGCGGGCATCCTCATCTACCTCCATCGTCTCGCTATCAGCTGGGACAGGAATTAGAGAAACAGCCACATCATCGTCACGGATAATAGTTCGCACAACTTTATTCCCTTGAGGATTCACAGTAGTGTAGGTATCACCAAAGCTCTCATCAAGTAGGACGGTACGACTAATTTCGAGCTTATTCGTCTCCAAGTTCCACACACGATAGCCCTTACTGCCTTCCGCGTAACCGAGAAACATACAACGGAAAGCCTTGGCATCAAGTTTCGTCCTCTTTGCCTTGTCTACGTGAGCGTAGCCACGAGCGCCAAATACCCGCAGGTGTTCCAGTGATGGTCGCAAACCATAGATTAATTCGTAGGGAGATGACGTCGGTCTCACACTGGACGGCAATCGATTCATTATGTATACGGCTGTTTGCATCGCTTCAGCCCACCAACGTCTCTCCATGTTGTAGTGGTAAATCATCGACCGCGCCATTTCTGCAATAGTTCTGTTCATGCGTTCAGCAACACCGTTTTGCTGCGGTGAGTATGGAACGGTGGTCTGGTGAATAATTCCATGCTCCGCACAAAACGCATCAAACTTCTTGTTTACGTACTCAGTCCCATTATCGCTACGAACACATTTCACTCGCGCGTTCAACTGATTTTCCATCACAGACTTGTACTTCTTGAAGTAGTCCAGTACTTCGAACTTCCCCTTGAGAAAATAAATCACCACAAAGTGAGAATAGTCATCAATAAAAGTTAAAGCGTAGCGAGCCTTGCCTTGCGAGTTTACACTCATAGGACCCATGACATCAGTATGTACAAGCTGCAACACTGAAGTGGTCTTGACATGGCCGCGCACATTCGATGGAAATTTATCCACGCTCATCTTGCCTTTGATGCATCCGTCACATAGCTTCATGTCATTCATGGACGCAACCAGTTTCTTCGGCACGCCATCACACACTTTCACAATGCTCTCCAAGCGACTACTAGCGACGTGTCCGAGGCGAGCATGCCACAGTTCTGTCTCACGTTTTTCTTCAGCGTTCATCAATTCACGACTGTCGTGCACTTCGTTCGCCGTCTCCGCTACAGTCGCATACAGTTTTCCCATCCGAGCGACTTCCATCAACTTCTCTCCTCTAAAAGAGATTTCACAAACCTTGTGACGAAATACAACCGTGACACCCTTGTCCGTCAATGATGGAACAGAAATCAACCGGCGAGCAAGATTCGGCACGTGCAGAACTCCTGTCAACGTCACCTTTGTCCCATTCAAAGCTTGAAACTGCACAGAACCAGCCCCTATTGCTCGCATCGAACCTCCATCAGCACTCGAAATACAAATAGTAGTCACTAATGGCTCGTATGTAGTAAAATCATCTCGGCAGAACGTCATATGTGATGTAGCACCACTATCTACCAGCCAGTCCGACGTAGTTTGCGTCGTTGCAAAAAATACATGCTCATTCTTATCACCGGACCGACAGTCTGCTTGCCGATGACCAATTGCATCACACTTGAAACAACGACCTCGAAACGAACCACGTCCACCTTGTTGTCCACGATAGCGCCCACGACCTCGTCGCTGCCCAAATCGCTGCTGCTGGCGAGATTGTCGGCTCTCGTCTTGACCACTCGCACGCAGTGCGCTCTCACTCGTTTCACGCTCTTTCATCTTCTCGCTCTCACGTATCAGCATCTCCTTGGCCTCCATCATCGTTACTTGATTCTTGTTCTCTATGATTTTTACGATTGCATCAAAATCGTCTGTTAAGCTACCTAACAGAATCACGAGTTGCTCGTCTTCAGAAATCGCCTCTCCTACAGCGTTCATGGCCATCACCAGATTGTCAAACTTAAGTAGATACTCCAATATTGCGTCTTGCTTCGTCATCTTAAACTCATGCATCTGCTTTCTGAGCTGGATGCGGTTATGCATCGTCCTCTTAACAAAAAAGGACTCCAACGTATCCCATGCTTCCTTGGCAGATTTCGCAGTCCGAATCATCGTCTGATACTGCGGGCTCAGCATACGCGCGATCACAGCGAGTGCCTTGCGATCGGCGGACTTCCACTGCGATGAGCTCGTGTCGATCCCGTCCTCTTCCTTGTACTCGACGTGTTCTGCCAAGTCCTTGCGCGCTAACGCCATACGCGCGTTGAACTCCCAGAGAAAATAGTTCCCCTCGCGGAGTATCTCGTTCTCGTTCCCAGTGTTTGGGCTCATAACCTGATGCACTTTGCGCTTGGACGGTAAGTTTAGAAGTGATCATATTTGTTGTTAATGAACTAACATCCCAGCCACTTCTACCTTCACTACTAGATCTACCTGCTTCTAGAATTTTCTCCACTCTCGAACATTCTCGAAGTCTTGTTCGCAATGTCTCTCTCGCATACAGATCGCAGCTAGTTGCTCACAATGATTTGCCTAGTAGTATCTTCAACAGTTTCTCCACTGCAGGGGCTGGGTTTGCCAGTATGGTATAAAGATGAGCTAATTCACTATCACTTAGGATGCCGTGAGAGAATTTTAGTTCTGTAAGATGAAGACTTTCTTTCACGAAGCGTCTCATGGTCTCCTAACAAGGTTTTTCATGATATAGATACTGTAGATTTACTTCTAGACTCTGGAGGTATCGCAGCGCCAAGAGTATCTCCGCGTTGTCTTTGCAGATAAATTCACCGATCAACTTAAGTCTTCTCACGACATTTACAAACAGCTTTTGGTTTTCCAACACTTCGTCCATATATCCTAAATGTTGCTGTGTCCGCCATTTGAGCATGCTCGAGAACTCTGCCTCCCAAAATACGCGTCTATAGTTCCGTGTACGTCCTTTCATGGTCCGCGGATTATTAATCAGTCTCCAGCTGTAGCTACATCGTTCTAACCGAGCCTTCCACTCGCGCTGTGTCTCGCGGTCAAACAAAAATCTGTCGCCTGCCAGCGGATCGAAGCCGTCCCGTGGTTTTTGCTCTTCAAACTTTGCGGCAGCTTCCCACGCCACCTCCATCTCGCGTAGACGGAGGCTGGATAAATTCTGAAAGAGCTGATGGCGGATAAACGAGGGCAGATATTCAATATAGACAAGAAGCTCCGGAACAGGCGTATGGAGCGCCAGGGCAGCAACTGTAAGTTCCACCAGTGACGCCATTCGTGTTTTTTCTTAATGATTGCTTTAGAAAAGCACGAATGAATGCTTGGCCATCACATCAAACAAGATTGTCATATTTCCCTGCGTTTTCTGGTACAGTCGGGGCTCACTATAACAGCCACTGTTGTAACAGCAATCCGCTGTAACAGCCATGTTTTTTGACATACGGATTTCCGCCAG